>JANHFK010003754.1:107016-118046 GCA_036250565.1 Sibynophis collaris | reverse complement strand
GATCCTTCTGTATCTTAAGCCTATCTTCTGGAGTGTTGGCTATTCCTGCCAGCTTGATGTCATCTGCAAATTTGATGTTCCCCATCTATCCTCTCTTCCAAGTCATTTTTGTAGACAGAAGTGGCCCTGCACTAAAACTATCTAAAAAAGAAAGAGTAGTGGTGTTTATTACATACACCACGGTGTCAAACTCCCCGCACCATGTTGCCATCACGTGACATTTTCCCCATTTGCGGAGCTGGGTGGGCGTGGCCTCCACATGATAGATCCAACCTGCGGGCCACCAGTTGGACACCCCTGACCAGACCTACACTATGATGTTCACAGCCGGGCCAGGGCTTCTGACAACTTCACAGCTTCCTCTTTTGTTTCTTTTTTGGCATTTTGATTTTTTTACTCCCAGCAAAATATCTTGGTTCAATTCTGGATTTTGCATGAATTAATTAGGGCATCTTTTGGAAACTTCACACTCCACACAATACGATTCAACTGCTGTTGTGGAAGAAGCCACACCTGATAAAATTATCTTTCAAAGATCTCCAAGATTTCTCATAGGTATAGATAGGATGCCTGGATACAACCATCTGGGCTACAAGTTATGTATTATTTCTTGCTTTCCAGTCCTAAATCTGGGCCACACTATGATACCCCAAAAGACAACATACATAATTCAATCCCATGCTCTCCTCAAGCAAAGCTTCTTGCCCATTCTCTATGGATACACTAAAGAGCAATTAAAAGCTAACAAGCACTTGATTGTTACTACATTTACACAGCATACGGAGTGCTAACGGATCTGCCCTCCAGTTATTTATCTGTAGTGAAGCCTCAGCAGGTAGCTTATCGCTGAAACCTTATGGTTACAAAATAAGCATTCTATTAAATAAAAATTAAATAACAGGCTTGCCTAGGAATATTGCTATAATAAAGCATTCTTGACAGCTATTTCCCCACTCACTATATGTATTGAAAAATAACAGGCAATTATCACCAAAATTGCTATTATACACAGTTCTGAAAAACATGGGTTACTTTACTTTAAACAATGTGAGTTATTATATGACTATGGAGCTACTGGACTAGAGGTCCCTAAATTCCTTGCAATCTAAAACATCCTTAGTTCAGATTATTAGACTTCATCCTAAAACACCCATAGAGACAAGACTGTTGAAGTTTGGGCTAGGCTGTGCAAATGCATTATTTAAAGGAGAGGGCTTTGGTCAACATTTTATCAAAAATTGCTATCATACATAAAATAGTCATTTGTTTCAAAAACAGAATTTCCGGTCTTTAAGAAAATATTGTCAACAATATTTTTTTTTCTTTAAGTGAGATGCTCGTTTTATTTTCTACCACTCCTGTGCCTCCTGTTGACCACAGAAAATAAACCAAAAAGATATGGAAATAAAATTATGGGGAAAGTGTCACCCAATGCATCATCATTAGGGAGATAGGGATCTCTAGTTTTCCAGGTCTATGGAGATGTGGCTGATTCAGTATAGGTTTGAATAAGCAGTGTGTGACAAAAATATAGTTTGGATAACATGGGAACTTGTATATACTCTTATCAGATTACTGTCCACCTAAGTCAATATTGCAGACACAAACTGATAGTGGTTCTCAGGGACTATAAGAACTAGGATATTCTGCCTGGGCCATACAACAGCTTCAATCCTAAATTGTTTTAAATGATATAACCAATACACATGCACTTCTGTCCATTCTGGAATAATTTATACCCTAATCACACAATCTCTGTTTTATCGCCTTCCTGGCATCATGTTAGCAAAATTCAGCAACAAATCATCAAATATCAGTGATGTAATTTCTTGCCACTTTCTAAACCACTAGGGGTAGGGAAAGAGAGAAATAAAGTATAGGTAGTACTCAACTTATGACTGCAATTGAACCTGAAATTAAAGCCGTAAATCATGTCAGTCATTAAGCTAACTACCATGTAAACATGCCCAATTTTAAATCTTTTGAGAAGGGATAAAAAAGAAATGAAAATAAAAATCCTATCACATTATTTGAATGAACTGAAGATTAAAATCATTAGAAGAAAGGAATATAAAGTTAGTTTATTTGATCAAGATTAAAAGTATATGTATTGTTATTTCGGGTTTCCCTTAATGGACTTCTGCCAATCCCAGGACTGAAATGACAATAATTTATTTATTTATTTATACATAAGAGATGGGATGTGGGATGATGCCAGGAGAAAAAATACTAAAATTATCTACACTTGCTGTGATGAAGGTTGGATGTCACTTCTTTATATATTTATTTTCTGTTTATTACATTCCTATATTTCTCTCTTTTTCTCCTCTTTTTTCATTGCATTTTCAATAATGTTCTTAAACCTAAACTCCCATTTTTTGGGGGAAAGAGACAGTACAGGCAACAGAAAGGTGAAATATAGGACTGAGCATGACCTGAGCAACACTTTTCTTTCAAAAGCAATATTTTCTTTCATTATATCCATGTTGTCCAGGAAGGCGGATGTTGTTGTCTCACCCCCTTTCCTGCCAGGGGTGTTTCATATCTACCTCTTCCTCCTAATGCCACTTTTACCTTGTTGATAATAGAGGATGAAAAGCTTGGGCAGTAGCTTTTTTCAAGCATTCTGTGGTTCTTGAGTGTGCGTTTGTTGTCTTGATTGGCAAGAGATATTGGTTTCGAAGGAGAACCTTATCTTTCTCAACAAAGCTTACACTTGAAAGTATAACTCGAGGTCTCTTAACACTCTCAGACAGTATCCACATAGTTTTAGCAGTCCAGGTTGTGCATGAGATAGGATTAATATTTGCAACTTGCTGCTGCTGCTGCTATCATACTTAAGGCCAACCCATGCTAAATCTAATAACGGATTCTGATCCTTAATTGAAGATAATGCCAGGACAATAGTTAATCAAAAGCAGCACTTGGGACAAGGAAGTACCAATAAACTAGGTGAAATAGAATGTACAGTACAATATATTAAAATATAAATGTATTCCGCAGAGAAAAACATTTGTAGTTTTTAGTGTTTTTTTAAAAAATCCCACATATTTAAGCCACAATTACTGGACTGTTGGGAAAAAAATCTGTTTCTGAATGTCTAATGTGGAATTTATCCCTCTCCCTGAAGTACTTCATTTATTGTTGATAAAGGATCTGCCAGAAGAGTAAAAAGGAAGGTCAGCAGCAGCAGCATTACAATGGAAAACGATATTACTGCCATGAACATAGCTGGAACACGGCCAATAAATAAACATGAACCAAAGAGCCTCACAAAGGCACAATAAGGTTTATGGGCACCGTAGTTTGACATTTCTAGAGGAGTGCCAGGTTCGGAAAATCTAAAACCATCACAGATAGTTGGGCAGGGACCAGCTGCTCATTCATCCAGTGCTTTCTGACTGGCTCTCTAGTTACAATAATGTGAGAATAGTGTAAACTATTTTTTTGGCACAGTGCGATCAGAATATGCCAAATGTTCATAGAAGCCACTGTAAACAGGAGAACAGCTTCAGGTTCTTATAGGAAAAATATAAATTATAGCGCACAGCAGTCCTTTATCCCTATATGATTATTTGTATACTCTTAGATTAACAATCTCCCAGTCCAGGCACTAGGGTTCTACTACCCATGACTTACATGAGGCACATGGGAAACTGGCACTTCAGGATTTATATGACTAAAGAACTGTTCTAAAAGGTGGATTATCTATCCATTAAAACAGCAGTCCTCAACATTTGCGGCTTGGCAGCCCAACAGGGCGGGGGGAATTGGGCCAGGCAAGCAGTGGGCCAGCGCACACAGGCACAGCTCACTTGCAGGAGTGGCGGGCCAGCAGGCACACGCATGATTGCCTGCTAGCCCGCTGCTTGTGCAAGTTTAGCTTTGTTAACTCCAGCCAGCCACTCGCATGGTCCAGTGATTGGTGGGAACCCCTGCAATAAAATACACACCAAAAAGAAATAATCTATCATAATAAAATTGAATTATTTCATGTTTCAAGAGCTAGAACCACATGTCATGTAAAATGCACAAATAATATATTGCTTATTAAGATCTGTTTTTTAAGAAGAAACACTCAGGTGTCACATATATACAACAGGAGATGTCAGCAATTAAGGCAGTGCAAGTAAGCATCTGGAACAAAGTGCTTAATAGGAATGGTAATATGGGGACAGTGGTCTGAAGTTTAGGCTAATACTTGGGAAAATATGCTCTCTATCTTTGAGGTATTTTTTTTAATAAAGTTGCATATTTTTAGCACCCAGTTTAGCACTCCCCGAGGAGTTGTGATAAGTCCCCTCCATCAAAAATTGTAAAGATTCCTCTTTTTTTACCAAGCTTTTAATTGTTCATTCAATTTTTAGAATTAATTTTATGCTTTAATCATAGCCATTTTGAGTACTCACTTGAGGAAAGAGGATATAAAATGATACAAATACATTACAATAATTCAATCAAGGCATCATTTTAAAGCTCTGGTATATTGAATGGGAGAAGGAGGGAGGGGGAGAGAGAGAGAGAGAGAGAGAGTTTGCATTTTGTTATTTCTTGTTTATTGTGGGAGGCACCCAGAGTTGATTGAATTTGGGTGGCATCCAAACTGAATAAACCAAAAACAGTAGTGCATGAACCTCCAGAACTCAGCACAATAGAGTTGGATTGCATAGCACAACTAAAATATGCATTGGATGAGAAAAACAAAATTTCACAGGAGTATGAAAACTGAGGTAGAGCACAGTAGGGGAATAGTTATTCTATGTACAGAAAGGGCCAGAAGAGCAAATAGGAGAGTTCTACAGTCTCAGAGATGAAGGATATCATTTTCTTTCTTAGGCTTAAAATACCCTGACTTTTAAAATGTTGCTGGGAAGGACAAGCACTATGCATTAACAAGAGCTTCAAATCCAATTTAGCATTTTAGGATTTTTTAAAAACTGTGGCAGAAGCAACCAGGTGAGTCCAATGCTGGAGGCAGTGTTCAACAGGCAAGCTGGTCGTGCCACACACACACACCCCTCCAAGCCTGGGTTCTCTTTTTTTAAACCTGCCCATTAGAAACGAAAAGATCACCCTTGTGTTCCCAGGGTAAGACTACTTAAAGAGCTATTTCCCAAGTGATTAGACAATGGGGAAAGTGTCTATGTATGATTCAGTGCAGTTGTTGCATTGTCAAGTCCTTCATAATCCAGAAATAGATGAGAAAGACGCTGGTAAAATTAGAAAAGGGCAGACTGTGTTCCATCATATAAATGTGAAATTGCCTGCGATGGAACTAGCACAGCAGAAATGGTCTCTCTTCTACCCCTGGCTTTTCCTACACAATTTCCTTCCCTCTCCTGTGCTGTTTCCTAGAAACACAGCTCCTAGCAAACATCACTATTCAATATCACAATAAACAAACAGAGGGTGTGTATATGCCAAAGGCCCCTCCTACCAAACACTCTAACTTGAAATATGGTGTACGGCTGAAAAGGAGGTTATCTACCTCCAGCTTTTGGAACACAGAGATTAAGGTAATATTTTAGTCTCTCATTCCCCTCCTCCCTTCCAAAATGTGTCCTGTTATTTATGTAAGAAATTATACAGACCACAGGGAGAAAAATTCACATTCCAGCCAGCAATGGGGAGAAAATCTGATTACCTTGCATTCTTTTCTGAAATGGGAATGTTTCCATCAAGTTCCTAAATTTTAAATTCAAGTTTTAGGTATTCTAATTCTTCCTCTGAACTGCTTCATACATCGATTAAATCAATTGATCAATCCCATAAGAAGGCCACAGACTAAGAAGATATCTTTAAAAAGCTAGTGGTTGTAGGCTGACAGCAAGAGGGTCATAGAATTGTCTTAGATTACATATATATCCATATTCTGCCTGATGAAAGAGTAAAGCAGTGGATTTCAATGCAAAGCTGCACATGAGGTGAAAGTGATGGCAATGGAAGTCATCATTCATTTCTTTAATCTTAAATGCATGAATGAAACATTACAGTTCTCTGTGTGAGTCGGTAATTATAAAGGGAGCCTAGAAAAAAGATTCCCTGTATTTAATAGGACTAATCCACTCTAAGTCATTATGCCTAAGAATGCAGGTTTCACTCCCAATCTACTGCATGTTCAACATTCCAGCACACATTTCATCAGCTGAAGACCTAGGAAGGCTTGCCTTCTACTCATTCTAACTACTGTAAGCACTAGTAGTATATTCTGTAACTCTTAAGGACAAAATATTCTACCCCATTTTCTGTAAAAGTAGGCATATGTGGAAAATAGTGATGTTATCCTTACACACGTGCATGTTTCATTTCTGAGGGTTGAAATGAGAAATTTTAATCTGGTGCTAACCTTGCAGCAATCTTACGAGATAGATGCCATTATTATTATTTCCATATTGCAGATGATGAGATCAGAGATTTGTCTGAGACCAGGTAGAAAAGTCACAGCAGAGATGAAATTTGAATTATTAGATTTCATATGCTCCAGGCTGCATCGATTTCTATATAAACAGCTTAAATTGACAGACTTTGCCCACCTACCCTGTCCATCTTCAGGATGAGTACCCTATTAAGAGTACCTTTAAATTGCTGCATTTAATTTAAATGCATTTAAATTAAATGCAAATATGGCAAGAGTGCCAAATATGGCAAGGTGGGGAAAAAAGGTCATGTAGATGCAGCAACAGCTTCTTCATTTGTCAGACAACCATTGACTATTTCCACAAACAGGAAAACAAAAATAGGAAGTTTACGATTTCCCACAGAATATTCCATGTTATGACTGCAGCCTACACCATTAAAACTAATCTTTGGAAATCTAGAAACATACAAGTATTTGTATCTAGAGTTAAGACCTTTAATGACTCATTCACACATGTAAGCTATCACTTGATCTTTGATACATGAGTGGTCCTGAGCCTCAGTTTCTTCTATTTGCATCTATATAACTGTTGCCTTTCCATTTGAATTTCCACCACCTTTGTATTTACCATAGGTTTCCAAAGGCAGTGATTTCCCATCCTTTTGCGTGTGAACTAACATCTTATTAAACTGACTTACAGATTTAAGAAAAACATAGAAATAAGCCTTGTCATATGGCATGTACAACTTGTTTACATTCTTCCCAAAGAGCATTTTAAAACTGAATATCGATATTGTTCTTGTTTCTGTTTTCCCTTGAGAAGCCTCAGTCTGGAGAATCTGAAGCCTGAGTTTCTTATTTCTAAATCCTTGCCTGTAACCTAATATCCATCTGAGTGTACATACTTTTCCCAGAGCAATAAATAATAAAAAAAAACACAGGAAGAAGTTAGAACAATTTCACCTTTGACAGAAGCTGCTGCATCAATAGGAAGAGACAAACACACATTATCCTATTATCAGCAGGACTGTCAAACAGCAGAATTAGAAACAAGAGATTTCACCAAAGCTGAAAGAGCCTGTGACAGCCAGCAGCCAAACATGAGCTCCAGAGGCAGAAGAGTCTCACCTCCAAAGAATTCAATCTGCCAACAAAAAGTGCCAGATAATACCTTCAACAACAAACAAAGAGAAATGGGAAGCCCGCAGGCCAGAGGCCCTCCTAATCCTATCTCCTAGGCCCACTTTTCTAGAGAACACATTATTCCCCAAATAGGAGATTCCAGCACACCAATTGTAATTTCTTCTTTGGAATGAGAGGTCTTTTTTTCCCCACTGCTCCTCAATCTCACTGCAATAGGAGTGCCTGACATCATCTTTGATTTGACCCCAAGATACCCTGTTAAAAAAGGTTTCATCCAAACATGTTATCCTTGTTGTGGGAGAGGGAGGGGATTGGGTTGGAGCTTTGTCTTATTTTACAGTTTTGCCTGGGAGGGGCAAAATATAAAGGGTTAGGATCCATTTCATGTAGTAAGAACTCCAAGGGATACCAGCCTCAACCACATTTAGGATATGGCCCTTGATATGCTATGCAAAGCTTAGTGCTGCCCTCAAGCTGATGGAAGTTGTACATTCCTTCTCTGCAGTGTCACCAATCCATTTTTTTCCCCCTCCACCCAGGAATTGCAGAAAATGTAAACAAATTGTGCTGGAAAACTTCTGGCTCAGGACACTTACGTAGCTTCCTAGGGATGTTCCTGCAGAGCAGGCCTAGCATCACTTGCTTGATTAAGCAGAGGAGAAAAGCCCAAAGGCAAGCAGCACACAAGATCCCCACCCCCTCCTTAGGAAACATGAATATCTCTTTGTCACTCGGAGGTTTCTCAGCAACTGGTTTGGACTGACTTTACCTCTCCAGTTTCCTTCTACTTGTTGTTGTTGTGGGTTTTTTTGTCTCTCACTCTTCATGAGCTCAGGTAACAGCAAAGAGCCCTGATTGTCTGTGCCTAGTTGGAAATCGGAGGAAGAAGAGAGAAGGACTCGCTCACACAGATCTGTGCTTTTGATCTAAAAGCAGCACCTAAGGGACATTGTGATGAAAAGCCCCTCCATCCCCACTGGCTTGCGATTAGCACAATCGCTCTGGGAGAAGAAAGCTGTGGAAGAAGGTGACCCAGCTTGATGCTCTTGTTCCTCTGATCTTTGTTCCCAACCCGCAGGCATACTTCATCTGCTTGGCTGCCCCAATATCATCTGGGGTTCAACGCAGGCAGGCAGGCAGTTGCAGGGCTCCTACTTAGTAATAAATCTCTCCCTTTTCATCTTCAAAGGTCTGGACCAAAGTTGAGCACTACAAAATTGAGCAAAGCTTCTGAGACAATCAGTACTTGATATTTACCTCTCTAGCAAAATACATTGTTATGGTCTTTGCCCAGAATGGGGAAAAAATAGAATTGTTTGAAACAGCCAAGCACATCTTTTCCTAACCTGTCACTTGCTAGATAAGTTACAATCACTGCTCTCCGAGTTGCAGGATCGTGTGAGCCAGGAACTGTGGAAATTGTAAGAGAGGCTCAAGCATGACAGTCATCACTAGGCATCCACTCCTTGAGAGTGGCAAAGATTTTTCTATTATCCTCTGAGGGTTAAACCAACAAACTTCCAAGAGATAGGCTTTATTCTTTCACCTAAGTTCTGACAGGGGGCAAAAACATAGGAGAGCTGTCTAACCCAAGCTCCATAGATACACTACATAAAACCACATCCCTTGCACATCATGTAAAGCAGATAAGTAAGTACCTTTAATAATTGTCTACTTTTAGCCTCCAGGCTAGACTAGTTTCCCAATAAAGCAGACCTCCCTCCCCAACCTCGAATAACACCATCGCAAATCTCTTGGGCCGGGCCTTTGATGTCCTCCTATTATCAATACACGACTCTTTCCCTCTAGCTGGCAATGATCCTGTCCTTAATACACCGGTGTGCGTTTGTGCTGCTACCCCTCCCTCTCGCAATCTGACTTGCACGGGAACGACAGGCAGTTTACTTTAAAAAGCGTGGCGGCTAAGGAGAGGAAAACACCAGTGAGCGATCCTCCCAATTTTTAAGTAAATGGAGCCGTTTCCCGCCAGCTGCTTATTCTCAAAGGGCGCCGCCAGAGTTGGAACGACGCATGAAGAACAATCGTTTGGTTTCTGCCCTCAGATTCCGGCGGAGTTTTACATTAACTCGATCTTATTACGCTCAGTGATTTTGCAGAAGGTCACGCTGTTTCGGCGCTTAACAATCCTGGAGTTAAACAGGAACTCGGCCCGAAACGGACTTTATCTGTAGATTACAAGCGGCTCGCAAGCGTTCAGACACATTTAGGCATGAATGATTCCCTGAGCAGCTTCCCAACCGAGAGCCTACAGCCCCTACTACACACGAGGACCCCGGATAGGTAACGAGCAATCCAGGTAACGAGCAATCCCTTCTCGTCTCCCGCGAACCCTACCTTGAAGTCTGCGGAGAGCTGCGGGGTGTACTCCAGAGTCCAGAGCGCGCGTAGAAGCGCCGCCAAGTGCCGAGTGACCTCTCCGGTGGCGGCTTTCGATCCAGGTCTGGCTGGACTCGGTGGATCGGGCAAAGCCAGCAGGAGGAAGGCGGCGAGCAGTTCGGTGTGGCTCAGGCACTGCACCACGGCGTTCAGGAAACACGTGTTGCCGTGATTCTTGAGCCCCTGCGCGCCGGGGGTGAGCGGGCGCGGATCCCCGGAACTGGCCGTAGGAGGGGGGCTTAGCGCGCCCGAGCCTAGTCGGACGCTGCTGCCGCCGCCGCCGCCGCCACCTGCTTGGCCGCGATCGGAGCCGGCCGGCCGCTTAAAGCCGCCTTCGTCGTCTTCCGCCTCAGCGCTTTCCCGCCGCTGCTGCCGCCGCCGCCGCGCCCCCCGCAAAGTTTGCAGGAGCCGCCGAGCCAGTTTGCCGAAGGCGCGCGCAGCTCGGCGCCTTCTCCCGGCGCCGCTGGGATGGTGAGCCGTGGTCCGGGCCCTCCCCAGAGGGGTCTGAGTCCCGGGCCCGCGCTTATCCTCCGCCTCGAGTTCGCCCATCGGAGCTCGGCTGCGGCGGTCCGTTCCTCCGCCAAGTGTTGCCGACAGCCGCTTCCTCCTCCTTTGCTACCTGCGCTCTCCCGCCTCCCGGGAGCTCCGAGACTCTTCGCCCGGCCCCCACGGCTGCCGGCTGGGCAGGGCAGGGCAGGGCAGGGCTGGGCGGGGAGACAGAGAGGAGCGGGTCGGGCTCATGACGGGAGGCCGGCGGCCATCCTCCTGTGCCCTGGCGCGCCGAAGGGCACGTTGCTTTTCCCGCCTCCCGGAGTTCCAGAGCGCCAGACGACGGCTTGACTTTAAAGGAGCCGAACCACAAGCGCCTCCTTCGGGTTTGGCGCTCATTCGCCGGGCGGGTTCAACGCGGGAAAAGGCTACAGTTTTGCGGGCGAGGCGTTGCTGCTGCTGCTGCTGCTAAGTAGCATCCTGTGGATGGGATCGACGAGGTAGCCGGTGCTCCCAACAAGAGTTAGTGGCGGGGCGGGGCGCCCTTCGCTGAGCCGTCTCATCTGCCTCTTTCCGATTCCGATCCGTTGCTTGTGGGGCTGCTCAGCCGCTGCACGCCTGTGCCAAATTCCACGATCGATTC
>JANHFK010003754.1:92699-106916 GCA_036250565.1 Sibynophis collaris | reverse complement strand
AATAATAATAATAATAATAATAATAATAATAATAATAATAACAACAACAACAGAGCTGGATGATGCATTCATCGTTGAGATTCTGCCTTTAAAAAGGCAGCTGGCTGGCTTGCTGCAGCAACAAATGTTCTGAATGCTTGATGGTCACAGTTCTTCATAGGAGACAGTGGTATCATAAATATAAATTATTTTTTCTTAGAATTAGTATTGGAAGAAACAGATTTTTTTAAGCTTCCAGCCTTCTGCAACAGTGTCTCCTTACCCCCCAAAAAGTAACTTTTATTTCATCACCTAGATTTTACAAATTTGATTGTAAAATAAAATCAGATTCGTGGGCATACCCATATAGTTTTCTTGGTAATAAAGGAATTGTCTTGTTCCAAGATATTCATGTCTTGCCCTGACATTCCCTGGAAGACTGTCTCTAAATACTAACTATATCCAACCCCGACCTAATTTTAGCCGAGGTTGGTAGGGTGCTGCCATTTTATTCATCCATTCACTCTGTTATTCCCTCACTCCCTCATTTGTTCATTCATTCATTTTATGGTTCTCCATTCATGTACAGTCATTAGTCAAATAAAATACTATCCTTACAAATATCCCCTTGCCTGGACATGATAGGCACTCTGGAGTTTGATAACAGATTATTTTGATTGATTATTTACATCTTAATATGTAACATTTCTCACAGATATCAGACTACAGATACTCCTTGATCTATGACCAACATTGAGTCCAAAATGTCCACTGCTAAGCCAAATGGTTGTTAAGTGAGTTTTGCCCTGTTTTATGACATTTCTTGCCACAGTTGTTAAGTGAATCACTGAGTTAAGTTAGTACCACAGTTGCTAAGTGAATCTGGCTTCCTCATTGGCTTTGCTTGCCAGAAATTGCAAAAGGGCTGCTGTCGTAAATGTATGCCAGTTGCCAAGCAACAGCATTTGATCATGTGACTACTGAGCTGAAACTGCCATAATCATGAAAAATGATCATGTGTCACTTTTTTCAGTGCCGTTGTAACTTCGAACAGTCACTAAATGCATGGTTGTAAGTCGAAGACCACCTATACAACTGTTTAGCTTGTCATGAAACGCAGGGCCAAGAGTCCACTGAAATGAGGGAAAGTT
Organism: Sibynophis collaris; assembly: GCA_036250565.1. Lineage (NCBI taxonomy): Eukaryota > Metazoa > Chordata > Lepidosauria > Squamata > Sibynophiidae > Sibynophis > Sibynophis collaris. Next base: position 105,786 of record JANHFK010003754.1, on the reverse strand, counting down.
GAGAAGGAGAAGCAGATTAAAACTACCTTTGGTATAGGGGGAATTTCATTTTGTCAGTGATAATTTTTTTTATGGTTTCAGCCTAGTTGCTATAAAGGTTCTTAATGGCTTATAAGACGTTGGAGAGAATTCTGCTGAATTCAACATCAGCAGTTTATTTCAGTAATGTAAAATCAACACGTTGAATCCTGGTCCATGGAATCTGACAGTTTAACCATCTTTACTGTATTCATCTCTTCATTCCCACTCCTAAGGGAGGACATGAATCATTATAGTTTTATTTTAAGCAGAGAAATTTAGAGAAATGATAGTTGCTTTCTGAATCAGTTAAGCTGCTGTCTGGAAGACTGTTTATTCTCTCCATTAGGATCTTAAAAGATTCTTATAAACAGTATTTCTACTGAACTACAGATTACTGGTATTCATTTTCTTCTAGCCTCTGTTAAAGCCAGTGAAACCTGTTAGTTGATTCAGTGATTTAGAATCAGCAAGGATATTTCCAATTGCCATGTCTCATTCCTGTCATTGTTTTGGGAGAAATTAGGATTTTCATTGTCTCATTACTTATTCCTGAAAATGATACAGACTGATAACTGTAGGGGGGAGTGAAACCATGAATGCTTATTTCAATTTCTCTGTGGTCAGGGAAGTTGGTAAAAAGGTTTCTGTCTGTATTACATTCAGTGCTGAAATAATGTAGATTTCTATAAGTTAAACTTAAACATCACTTAAACATGAGCCAGTAATGTGCATCAGTGGCCAAAAAAGCGAATACAATCCTTGGTTGTATAAAAAGGCATAGAATCAAAATCACATGACGTATTAGTAGTGCTTTATAAATCCTTAGTCTACACCTGGAATACTGCATCTAGTTTTGATCACTATATTTCAAAAAAGATGTTGAGACTTTGGAAAAAGTGCAAAGAAGAGCAACTAAGATGATTATCGGCATGGAGACTAAACATATGAAGAACGGTTGCAGGATTTGGGTTTGGCTAGTCTAGAGAAAAGAAAGACTAGGGGGGACATGATAGCAGTATTCCAGTATTTGAGAGGCTGCCACAAAGAAGTGGGGGTCAACTTGTTTTCCAAAGCACCAGGAGGCAGGACAAAAAACAATGGATGGAAACTAATCAAGGAGAGAAGCAACCTGGAATTAAGGAAAAACTTCCTAACAGTGAAGACAATTTAACCAGTGGAACAGCTTGCCTTCATCACTGCTTCATCACAGGAATTTTTATGAAAAGACTGGACAGCCACCTGTTTGAAATGGTATAAGGTTTCCAGCTTGAGCAGGAGGCTGGATTACAAGACCTCCAAGATCCCTTCCAGCTCTATTCTGATTGATTGATTGAAACTATCAACATTAAAAACAAAAACCCCCACTTAATTATTTTTAATGACTGCTCCAAATTATTTAGCTAAAATAAGGTTTAAACATATATTTTTCAGAATTCTTGGTTAGTTACTTGTCATCAGGCTAGGCCTAATTACATGGAGAAAAGCCCTCCATTTTGATTGTCGAAAATGACACATTCCAGTGATATTTCTGAAACTATCCATCTATCTTTGCTGTATGCCTCCATTTCTCAGCTTTGCCAATCATATTTTCCTACTCCACATCTATTCAAATGTGTGATTTTTAATGTGCTAATCATCATTTCAAAAGAGTAACAGTTGCAAAAAAACCCAAACCTTTGGATACAAATACGTATGTTGATACAAAGAATTTTAAGATAAATTTAAAGGTGAGGCCAGAACTTTTCTTATTAGGACTTATTACTACTTACTACTATTACTATTACTATTACTATTATGGATAATCATATGGAAATTTCAACAATGGAAGAATGGATTGTAGAGATGACAGCATTAGCAGAAATGATAAAACTGACCTGTTTAATCAAGAATAAAACAATAAACTCTAAAATAAAGAATGGAAACCTCTTATAGAATTTATGCTGAAAACAAAAATGTGAAATTGTGATTTCTGGATTTGCTGATTGAAAAAGGAGCTGAATATGAGATAGATGGGATCTCTGTAATGTAATCTGAATGATGGTGGAGGGATAATAACTTTGTTATTACTGCAAAATGTCACTTTGATTATCGTTTTCTTTCTTTTGTTTAACCATATTGCTTTATTCACTTTCTTGTATTTATCTTTCTCTGTATAAAAAATTCAATAAAAATATTTTAAAAAGTAACTAGTCTACATTCTTCATTTTATCCGAGACTAATTGCTTTGTTCTTCTTGTAATCTATTCTATTCTTAATAACCATCATCAAATCCATAATTTTATATAAGTCTTCTCTCATTCTTTCCAATTGTCTAGTTCATAGACATGTTACCATTAAAAAACTGTTTTATCTATTCTCATTTGTGTCACAAAATTATCCTTCACAATCATATTTAATTTTGACATTTCCTTTCTTATGATTGTTCCTTACCTCTCCAGCATATCACACATCGTTACCTATTCTTAAACCTAAGGCATCAAAACTATTTACTATCTTCAGTTTTTTGCTGTCAACTGTGAAATCATTAAGCATGCTAGTTGATAAGACCTGGTTGGCCTTCTATTTTTATTTTATAATGCACTCTTCTAAGTTTTCCTTATTTCCTGTTACCAAAAAGAGTATTGTGTACATCTTAAATGGTGTTTTGACCTTCAAATTTGACTTTAGCTATCATCTCTTTTAATACTGCTATCCTTACACTTTTGGCATACAAATTAAGCAGATATGATGACAGTAAACATCCTTGTCTTACTCCCTTCCTAATTCAAACCACCATTTTTCTTAAAATTGGGTCCACTAGTAGTTTCTCATTCATTATAAAAGTTATTCAGAAGACAAATCCAGTTCTAGCATATCCTTTAGTTTTAATGTGTTCTACATTGTGGCATGATCTACACAAGGATTTTGTGGCAATAAGTAAAACAGGTAAATCTTAAAATATTCTTGTGTTCTTCATAATCCAATTTATTTTAGTTATCCAATGCAGGTGTACGGTACAGAGGAATGCTTTGGATCTAGCATAAGCACTATGCTGTATCTACAGAAGCATATAACTTTTCCTGACATGGCACATGGAGGTTCAGGAAACCACTCATTTGAATGCTGAAGCATGATGAAGGTAGTGACAGGATCCAGAACTGTACTGCCCCATATCCTTAATGCTTCCTTACAATAATACATATTTGACATTGAAAATCTGCATTTAGACATACAGGTCTTTCTTTGCCCAAGGCTTGCTTTGTCTAACCATGCTGATTGCTTGTTCTAAAAGCCACTTCTATCTTTCCTTCTTTGAAATGTTGGAGCTTTTTTTCCCCCTCTTCAATTTTCACAGTCTGTTGTCAGTTTCCATAACGCTTCAGATCAGGTTCTTCTTCGCATATCTTAAATGGACAGGATTTGCTCTTTATATTGAACTTATATATGGACTAACTGCACTCGATCTAATCCTGCTGGCACATCTAATCATTTCGTTTTTGTAAGTTTTACACTAATATCTCACCACCTATTTCACAATCTGCACCTGGAAATATTCTAGTGGACTGGATCGCATTTTCTATCTACTGTTTTCTATTATATAAATATTTTGTGATCCCATCCAATGATGTCCTGGTATAACATCTACATTTATACTACTTGAAGTATGAGTTAGCCAAAAAAGAAAAGAAAGAAAATAAGAATTTTCTTTGTAAAATTCTATTAACCCATGTGCTGCATTATTGCATTTGCCCAATCCAAATAACCCTAGGGGTTCAAGTTCTTCCATTTCTTCATTTTTGCCCCTTTAATCACTTATTAGAATAATATCACATATCTCCTAGATGCTGCATTTATTACTTATGATTTGGCATAGAATTCCTCCATGTCTTCCATCAATCTATTTGTAATAAGAACATGTGTATTTGTATGACACTGATGATTATTGAAAATCCATTGAGATGAATAGATATAGTGCTATTGTTTACTTAGTTATAGCCAAATATATTTACTTATGCCCTTGCTGAGTACTACTGCTACTCCACTCCATTGCATAGTTTCATATCCTGAATAACATACAATAATTATCAAATTTAAAGTGGCCCATTACAATCCATCTAAGATAATTTTTCTTAAAGCATCTAATTCAGAAACCTACACTAATTCAAATTTACTGAGTTCCGTAGTCCAGTTGTAAATGACTTCGTAAAACAAGGATCTCCTGTTTGATTATTGAGACATTATTGATTTGAGATTTTTGGCAGCTTTAGTCTCTGTACATCATCACCTCCAGATTCTGATGAAGTTCATTAAGAAATGAATATTTCTTAGAAGAATATCTTCTAATCTGGGAATGATGGAACTCTTCAATAGGTTGATTGAGTGAGATCCATACAGTTCATTTGGCAATTGCAGAAATGGTTTCCATTGCCTTTGTCTGATTTTGAAGTTCCTTCTCCTAGTTGGATTAATTTCTCTCATACTTGCTGACATTCACTTACCTTTGCCCTTCTTTAAACTATTCTTAGTTTTCCCCTTCTGCTTTAAACCTTACCAGCAATAGTGATCCTACTGAAAGTGTATGTTTCCATAGTCAACATTTAGGAGTTTATAGAAACAATCGGGCATTCCTATTACATCAAGATGGTAGATCTGTCAGAAAGTATATATAATAAAAAACAACTTTCTGTATAAGCAGATGCTGTATTATATACTGAGTTGGCTGACAGCTATCAGACCTGCCCTTACAAAAGTAATCTTCCATACTACCCGATGCTGGTCAATTTGAGAAGAGAGATTATTCAAAATGGCTGACTGAAAGGTTGAAAGTCACCAAAAGGACAAATCTGGCCTATAGGCAGTAGGTTTCCCACTCTTACTTTAAGATTTTTAATGTCTTTTGTTCTATCAATTCATAATGTTAATCAGACAGAAAATGAATTATTTTATCCGATATTGGAAAGGCTAGTTATATAAGTGAGGAAATGTCCCTCCATAGGGAACAAGAAGATTTAATACGTTAAACTAGTCATTATTATTAAGCCCTTAACGAGTGTGTGTGTTTTTTTAAAGCATACAAATTCTATTATCTTCAAAATGTACTTTCTCTTGGATAATTAACTATCTTTAGCCTAATTTTTAAAATTAAATTGTGAAGAAAAATGGATTTTAATCTGGAATTGCATAAAGGAGCATTTTAGTTAAAAAAAGTGTTCCATCACGAAGTGACAAAAGAGAGCTTATGTCAAAACAACCACCCTCTTTGAAAATCCCCATATATCCCCATAGCCAATAGGAACTTAAGTTGCATTTTGGAATTTGGAAGATTAAATGTGATAGGCTTTTAATCATTTTCTTCAGTTTACTACATTGCCAGAGAATTGCTCCTTTAAAAAACAAACAAACTCATATTTAATTAGGGATAACAAATTTGAGCCATTAACAAAAAGCAGTAAAAGGTTTTTCAATATCTCTTTAACTGTCATCTAAAAGTCCTCTATATTTTTCAACCCAGATTTGGTAGCTTCAACATTTAATATGATACATTGACCATTAGGCATAGTTAGATGTACTTGAAATGGATGAGAGGGAAAGACTAAGAGAACCAACTGTTGACTCTACCTTATGGGGCTATAAATTATTTCATGAGAGCCTTTGGATGCAACCAAGTGTGCAATTTAGAGTTCATAGGGATGAACCTACAATTTATTAATATTATAATATACAGGTAGTTCTCAATTTACGACCATAATTGAGCCCAACATATCTGTTGCTAAGTGAGACATTTATTAAATGCGTTTTGCCACATTTTACAACCTTTCTTGCTGAAGTTGTTAAGTGAATCACTGCAGTTGTTGAGTTAGTAACACAGTAGTTAAGTGAATCTGGCTTCTCCATTGACTTTGCTTGTCAGAAGCAAAGATGATCACATGACCTCTGGGACACTACAAGCGTCATAAATATGAGTCAGCTGCCAAGCATCTGAATTTTGATCAGGTGACACTGAAACAGTGGTAAGTGTGAAAAATGGTCACAAGTCACCTTTTTTCAATGCCATTATAACTTCAAGCGATATTAAATGTTGTACGTTGAAAACTTCCTATAACAGTGATGGCTAACCTTTTTGCCATCGCGTGCCAAAAATGGGAGGAGTGTGGGTGGGTTGTGTGCGCGCGTGCCCTCACCCATAATTCAATGTACCCCTCCCCCAGTCATTTCCGGCCTCCGGAGGGCCTCCGGGGTGTGTGTAGGGAAAACCATTTTTACTCTCTCCAGGCTCCTAGAAAGCCTCTGGAGCCTGGGGAGAGCAAAAAACGGGCCTTCCCCACCCCCCTGGAGGCCCTCCAGAGTCCGGAAACAGACTGTTTCCCAACTTCCAGTAGGCCCGGAAGGCATGGAAATCAGCTGGCCAATGTGTGCATGCACGCTGCAGCTGAGTTAGGGCAAAGCTCGTGTGCCCACTGATAAGGCTCTGCGTGCCATCTGTGGCACCCGTGCCATAGGTTCGCCATCACTGATATAAATACACACACACACACACACACACACACACACACACACACACATATATACACATACATATATATACACCTCAGGGTAATTCTCCAATGCAGGGGTTTCAAACCCGCACTTTGTCGGGTCATCACATGATGTATCGCGACTTTTTCCCCTTTCGCTAAACTGGCATGGCCAGCATGTGACGGATGCGGTCCATGGGCCGCGAGTTTGACACCCCTGCTCCAAAGGGATCTTGTCTTTAGTACATGCCATCTCTCCAGATGGGTTAATGAAGGAAGGGAATTAGTAAATTAGTGACAGACTGATTTCTCGGAAGTAAGCTGGCATACCTTATCCACTCTCCCCAAAGGTTGTTAAGAGGCTATTCTGGGATTTTAAGAATTATCTTCAGATTCCTTATGGAAACCAGTGGGAGTGTAAGCCAGTACGTACTATGCAAGCACGTAAGTACTATGCAAGCACCCATACTACTTAGCCTTATGTCACCTTTATCAGGCAGATCAGACAGAGAACACAATCAGAGAAGTTAATTCTATATTGCAAAGCTGCATTAACAGCATCTTCCAGGTCTGAAAATGCAATTCTCCCACCATCTCCTTTATAGATGAGAATTTAGGGAGGATGGCTTCTGAGTCTCTTGTTTTGCCTGCTACGCAGCTGTGGGCTATGCTGGCTCTTATCTGACCATTCTTTAAGCAGCATCTCTTCCAGCCAAGGTCATTCCAACATAACATTAGACCTTGTGGATTTTCTGCCTTATAATCCTTCAATACTCCAGGATTCTCTCCTCTTTTTTTCTCCCCCTCAGTAGTATCATCTAATTAAACTATGCTGGTTGAATGATTTCCCTGTAATTGCTTAATGCATATATTTTCCTTGACATAGAATTGAGTTGTTTTTTTAAGCCAACATGCTTAAAAGACAGTATCAACAGAGAGAGAGAGAGAGAGATGGAAGAGAGATGTTAATGCGTTCACTTCAGCAGAGATCCCATTAGTGAGGCATAACAAATATTTCCAAATCTGTTGTCAACTTGTAATAAAAAAAGCTGACCAGTTATTCCGCATAGTGTTGAGTATACAAAAAAAAAATAATGAGCTTAAAGAAAGTGGTTGAGGGAGAGAGATTTAGCTTAACACTAAGGAAAATTTTCTACCCCAAAAGAATAGACTGCAAATTGAAATTGAAGTACCAGCAAGGGTCCAGGATTTTAAAGCACAGCAGAAAAAAAATTAATGTAGCTACATACCTGCTAGAAAGGATTAAATTTAATTAATCAAGCTCTCAAACACGTGAGGTTAGCGGAGTTCCTTTCTTAGTTATCTTCCAACCTTACAACATTTAAACAGCAAAAAGATTACAGGAAAACAGATCCTGATCCTGCAAAATCACCTTGCAGGTTTCAAGTCCTATTCTATTAAGTAAAGCAGTAATTATTTGTCCTGCTAGTATTTCAAGTATCTTAAATCAACATTTTTCAAAGCATTCACAATACCTAGTCGACTCAATACAGAACAGCTGCCTGACAAAAATAATTTGGAGAAGCAAAACAAAGAGACTTCCTCCTTCATTCAGAGCATTGTTCAGATAAATAATTCTTCATTTTAAGGCTTACTTCAGTTATATTAGGAAATCATTTTCTCCACACAAAAAGACCAAAAACGATTATTCAGCAATTAGTAAACACATGGTCCAAAACCCCAGCAGGATTCTTTCTGTGTAAATCTAAGCTCAATACAGGTAGTCCTCCATTTACGACCACAATTGAGCCCAAAATTTATGTTGCTAAGTGAGAAATTTAGCAATGAAGTGAGTTTTGCTCCATTTTACGACTTTTCTTACCACAGTTATTAAGTGAATCTCATTTCCCCACTGGCTTTGCTTGTCAGAGAGTCACAAAAGGAGATCACATGGCCCAGGGGATACTGCAACCGTCATAAATGTAAGTCAGTTGTCAAGCATCCGAATGTAGATCACATGGGGATGCCGCAACGGTGATAAGTGTGGAAAAAATGGTTGTAAGTCACTTGTTTCGGTGGTGCTGTAACTCCGAACAGTCACTAAGGGAACTGTTGTAAATTGAGGCCTATCTGTATTTACAGGTGTTCCCATTTTTAGGTAGTATTCCAGGGGTGGGTTCTACTTATCTTCGCTACCGGTTTGCAATGGGAGTGTTTGCGCGCAGCGCTTCTGCGCATGCGCAGAATGTCTATGATGACATCCGGGTGGGTGGGCGGAGCCTCCCGCCCCTGTTACTACCGTTTCTAAGATCCGGAGCGAACCGATAGGAACCCACTACTATAGTGTTCCTTCAATAATGTATTTCTTACAAGCAACCCTCAGGTTACAATCATTCATTTAGTGACCGTTCGAAGTCACAACATTGAAAACGTGGCTTATAACTGGATTTCACACATACAACCATTGCAGCATCCTCATGGTCATTTGATCAAAATTCAGGCCCTTGGCAGTTGGCATTTATTTCTGAAAGTTGCGCTATCCTGGGGTCACATAACCAACATAGGAGCCGAGGTGGCTCAGTGGTTAGAGTGCAGTACTGCAGGCTACTTCAAGATCTACAGTTCAGCAGATCGAATCTCACCGGCTCAAGGTTGACTCAGCCTTCCATCCTTCCAAGGTGGGTAAAATGAGGACCCAGATTGTTGGGGTCAATAGGCTGACTCTGTAAACGGCTTAGAGAGGGCTGTAAAAATACTATGAAGCGGTATATAAATCTAAGCGCTATTGCTATTTGTAACCTTCTCAGCCAGCTTCTGATAAGCAAAGTCAATGTGAAAGCCAGGTTAGCTTAACAACTGCATGATTCACTTAACACCTGCAGTGATTTGCTTAATGACTGTGGCAAAAAGGTCATCAATTGAGGAGCAACTCACTTAAAACTGCCTCATTTAGCAATGGAAATTTTGAGTTCCTAAGTCAAGAACTACTTGTACACAATATCTCAGAGCAATTGCTATGCGAAGGAAGGGCTTTAAAACCGAACCACGTCTGGCTTCTCTTGATCTCCAAACCAGGAAACTATAATTCGCTCAAACCGCCATTTATTAATAAAAAGGGACCTGAGACCATGACTGATCATGGTTTCGTCTACATAACTACATAACAATTTTTTGTTTCCTGAATTCAAAGGTGAAGAAAAAGAACAGCTTACTCTAAGCTGCAATAAGGAATTTTAAGCTCCTTGTCCTTGTGCGAGAAATAGGAAGGAAATGTTCAACCCCACAACTCATTCTTCTGACAGGAAATCACAGTTTGTTATTATATCAGAAATGTGTATCTGGCTAGTCAAGGTTTTCTACACCGGTAAGGAATTAGATTGCCTTCCTACTCGCCATCGCCAGACAGATTCAAGGTGATCAGGTAAATAAAGTTAATACAAAGAATTAGGAACCTGCATAAACAGCTTTTTTTTTTCATTTAACAACCACTAAGAATCCTGTCCTTTATATATTTTAGTCCAAAGCTTTGAATCCCGACTCTTCTTATTCTCCCTCCAACAATCATACGAATACTTGTTTTATGGTCTTGAAATTTTCTGCTATAGGCCTCTTGTTTACAAAATAGCTTCTTCCACTGTGAAAATCTGATATTTCCAACTCAGCAGCTTCAACTCGTGAAGGTCTAAATGTGTTCTGATCCTGTTTATAACGTTTTACCATATTACCTGGAGTGTCAAAAAGAAAATCAGAATATGCATTTGTTTTCTATTTCTATACTGCTTTGTTTTAGGGACAAAGCATTCTAAGAAATTCTACATCATCAGAATGTTATGGGGGGAAAAAACCTAAGCTAAGATTCTGAATGCATTCAAAAACAATAAGAAATAACAACAGTTCGTTTAAAGGACAAACACAGAACGAATTAAAGGTTTCAGCAGATCAATAGGAAAGGGTGGCATTTAAGAAGTTGGTTCAAATACATTAGTCCTGGGTCCTGACATCTACAGAGTAGTTACAATTCCACAAAAAAACCTACAAAAGAAATATTTGCAAAAGAAATGGAAAATAGTCATAAGCTTCAAGAGCTTACCGTACTTCTCAATGGAAGTATTATTAATGGCTGATAAAAAAATTTTAGCAGTTGTTTGCTCCTAGCTCACAAACTTCTCCTACACTGTAAACATTCAAGGAGAGCATGTCCAGACACACTGCCCAAATTAAATATAGTATTTTCAGATCCAGAATTGTAGAGACGACGACTGATTTCAGCTCCATCAACTGCTTAGTATTACATGAACAAGCTTGCTTGAACATTAGACCTCTTTTGTTTCGGCTCTACCAGAGCTAGCTGCACGAAAACATTAGGTATACATACTCACTTCTTCTTTACTGCTGACCACAATTTATCACAAATAAAAAGGGTGCACTATGAATTATCACTTCTTGAAACAGAGAGTTTCACTAAACACAATTTAGTGTTAGATCTGAACATGACTATGTTGTTAGTTGCGAAGTCATGTCCGACCCATCGGAACTCCATGGACAATGTTTCTCCATGCCTTCCTGTCCTCTACCATCCTCTGGAGTCCATTTAATTTCACACCTACTGCTTCAGTGACTCCATCCAGGCACCTCATTCTCTGTCGTCCCCTTCTTTTTTTGCCCTCCATCTTTCCCAGCATTAGGCTCTTCTCCAGTGAGTCCTTCCTTCTCATTAGGTGGCCAAAGTATCTAAGTTTCCTCTTCAGGATCTGGCCTTCTAAAGAGCAGTCAGGGTTGATCTCCTCTAGGACTGACCAGTTTGAGCACCTTGCAGTCCAAGGGACTCGCAGGAGTGTTCTCCAGCACCATAGTGAACATGACTATAGACCAAATCAAATCTCCATGCTTCAAAGGCTATGACACTTCCATATAATGAAATGTGTTATCCTGGTAGTATGGATGGTATTCTTTTTTCCTTCTTTTTTTAACGTTTCTGCCTGGATGATGAAACATCCTTTATATATATGCACTTCTATTGTATTTAACTAATTGATTATTTTTCTATTATCTTTTGGGGTGTTTCACTTTGTTGTTATTTACTGCCCAGAATCACTCAGACCTACAGAAGCTTCTTGAATGAGAAGCCAAACATCTTCAAAGAAAAACTAGAAAGTCCAGTTGCCTCTTGAAAAAGCACCTTTGGGACGACCATGACCTCCATAGACATTTGCCCAGAATCAAAAGATCTGAGTGGTTAATAAATATAATTTAAAAAGTAACATATACAGCGTGCATCTTCCAGGAAACGTTAATATGCTAAGGATATGATATGTTATATATTACGATAATTTTCTCAGCTGCTGTTTATATTTATTTTCTTCTGTCCTTGATTATGTTAGAATTGTTCGCCATCCGGAATCGCTTGGAAGAGATGGGTGGTTATAGAGATTAATTAAATAAATAAACGCTCGCAGAGTTGGCAGACATATTCCTGGTACGAGGTACAGACTCATTTACCTTCCGTAAACTTGTGCACACAGTGATAAAGTACTATTTGACAGCTGAAACAGATGCCAAGCAACTATCGCCTACCAGCCATGCAATGCGGCATAGAAAATATGTCATTCAAGAGGTTACTTTTGTGCCAGTGCACGGAGCATTTCTGAACATCTCACGTGTCTGGAGCCATTGCACATTCCTGTGTGTGTATGTGGGTGTGTGTGTGGCACACTCTTATCTATTGCTTTCATATTGTCGCTCATGACTTGAAGATGAATTGCTTCCATTGACATCCTTATCCCATGAACCCTAAAGACATACTCGGAAGCAAACGGTTACTGGAAACAATGCCATTCTGGATCTTTCCAGCATGCCATTTCTATTGTTTCTATCAACACACAACGGTGGGTGATCAATCCGGATTTGTCTACAGCCCAATTACAAAAATAAATGGGATTGTCCTTTCCTTTCTTTTCTTTTTTTTCCCCCTTTTGCCACACATTAACTTATGAGTGAAACCGGTAGCCATTGGTCACGAAAGCCAGTAGGACTTATGCAGACTTTAACAGGTGGCTGCGTAATTCACGATTAATAAAGGAAGAGAACCCGAGGGTGAAATTAAAACATCCTCATTGTCTTTTTAAAAAGAAACTAAATGAGCATTATGATCAGTGAGCTCAAAAAGAACAGGTGAAGAGAATGAAGAAGCAACATTATGGAGAGGAGGGGAAAGGGAAATGTTCCTACAGCAGAATTATCCACCGTTTAGCCAAGGGTGGGATTCAAAAAATTTAGCAACCGGTTCTCTGCCCGGTTGCTGGGTGGGCGTGGCCATGGTGGGCGTGGCTTACTCGGCCTCCTGCATCATGGTGGAGGGGGCGTTTTCACCTTCCCCAGGCTCCAGAGGCTTTCTTCAAGCATCCTGGAGGGCGAAAACAGCCTCCCCTGAGCTCCGGAGGTCTTCCAAGCTCATTTCCAGACTTCTGGAACTTTCCAGAGGCCTGTTGTTCACCCTCCCAGAGTCTCCTGCACTTATTTGGCATCCAAAACGGGCTGCCAGAAGGAATGCTGATATTCTGGGAGGGGAATAAGATTAGAGTAAATACGGTAATGGAGGCGGAGGCCTTCAT
>JANHFK010003753.1:0-11173 GCA_036250565.1 Sibynophis collaris | reverse complement strand
AAAAGTATGAAGGCTATTGCTTAGCGCATTGTAAGCCGCTCTGAGTCTCCGGAGAAGGGCGGCATATAAATCAAAATAATAAAATAAAAATAAAAATAAATAGAGACAAATGAAAATGAAGCATATTAATAATATTTTCCCTGTTTCTTAGAAATGTATAATATATATATTTAATTTATAGGTGAGCTATTTTAAGTATACATATAAAAATAATCCAAGTCCAAACACATGTTGTTGGAAAGTTTGGTGTATTATATATCATTGAACACTCTTAGGTGACTGAGAATAACTGCAACTACTTTAATCAATGGCACACCCTGGCTTGCTTCTTTTCAATGTTTGAGTAGCCCTTAAAGAGAAGAGTCCTTATATTGCTTTACAAATAGACTGATGTATACATAGTGAGAAGTGTGTTTGTGTGTGTGTGTGCATAAATCAGATTCAGAAAATTTAAGAAATGCTACTTCATTTTGTTCATAGGCAACAATATCACAATTTGTTTCTATGGTTATTCTCTTCGACTAGAATAGAGGCTGCAGGATAAAAGATATTAAGTATGAATGCCTCCAGACATTTTCTTTTTAGACTGATGTCTTTCTATGTCTGAGCTAGAAGAACTTGGTGTTAGCATGAGTAAATATATAACACAGTGAATAGTCACAGGGATATACATACATGCTCTGATACTTAATCAATATGTTTTAAGAAGATCAAAGCTCATTAAAATATATACACCAAAGAAAATTGAATAGATAGAACTTCTTTAGCAATAGAATGTGTGCTTGGTTATATTCTTAAGCATTTGCAGTACACTTTTAATATGAGCTGGACAGGAGAATGCATAAATTTCCTCTGTTAATAGCTCCAGCAATGGTACCCTGTAGGTTAGCTTTCTTTTTTCATTTAAAAGAAACACAAAAAAGCTTGTGCCTATAAGGAATTTTTCTTCCCTAATTGGTGTTGCTTTCCATTAATCATGCCTTCCTTTCCTTGAACAGACAGTAATGAATGTGAATACCCAAACATTTACTGCTTAGGAGGAGAGTGCTTAAACACACCAGGATCTTACACGTGTCATTGTCAGCTAGGATTTGAACTTTTCAATGGGACCACATGTGAAGGTAAGCCCAATGTAACACATCTGGATGAATTTGCCCAATTGTTCACTTTCAGAACTAGCATAAACAAAGGGGGGGAGGCAGACATTTTGGGAGTTTCATATGGCTTTTGTTCAAATCAGCCTCATTAGTGTCTAGAAAAAAAATTACACCTGACTGTTTAAAAAAGGAAGAGGAGAATCTAACTTGTTTTTGAAGAATATGCAGTACCATCTTCTAATACTTTTGTATTTTATCACTTGTGCCTGTTTGTATAATTTAAACCAACCTTCCCCAAATTGATGTTCTCTAAATGCACTGAGGATTCTGCAAAATTTTCTGTCAAGGTGGGCATTGCCCATGTGATGGTTGAACAATGTTGACTCTGGATTGTTCTAGTTATGTTCACATGCTTTTGACAAGTAATAGAGGAATTGAAACTAAATAGTAACTTCTGCTTTCCTTTCCCACTCCTTGTTTCTTTTTCCTCATGTCAATATTTGGCTTTTTCTTGTTATCTTGTCATTTGGGTGCTCTCTTTGTCCTATGCTCTTCTTAATTCTGTGCTTTTGTAACCTATATCAAATCGATTAAAGTTACAATTATTATTGATAACTACTTGTATTTTATAGAAAGGTAGTATAAACAATAATGTATGACTAATATATTTGTGTTTCTTATTTTTTTCATATTTGAATGTAATAGAATAAAAAAATGACATACTGTGTATCTGATAGTGACCATCACCTTTCTTGATTTGCAGCTTGAAGCCAACTGATTCTTACTCTCACATAATTTTTGGAACTCAGTTAACATGTTTAAAATTGAAATAGGCAAAAGATACCCCAACGTTTCTTAGTTAATGTGTTGCTGTTTTTAAATATGTTTGCGAAAAGTTCTGACACATTGTTAAATATCAGCATAAGGATTTCCACCTACCCATTTAAATTAGGTTGCCAGAATTAAAAAGCAAGGAGAAAAACAGGTATGGACTGCAGGTTCAGTTAAATTACATTATTACACCATATTACATTAAATTATATGGCTGCTGACCCCTCTTTCTTGATTTGAAGTGAATACATGCTAGACCTCAGGATATGTATCTATATTTAAAGCTCTCTCCAACAATAGATTTCTGAAAGAGTCTCTCGGGAAAGTATTTTCATTTCATTCCATTTGAATGTCAGCTTCTCTTATTGTTTAATATATCCCACATCAATAGCTTAGATGTGAGTAGTGTAAGACAATCTTGTTCTGAATGAAAAGATACTTTGTTAAGTAGGTGATTGTGTTAGAATAATCTGTAGCAGCTTTTCAGACTGAATTCCCTGTAACTATCTTTACTACCCTTACCTCTATAGATCAGAATGAGTGTCTGGACAGTGGCATCTGCCGTCCCAATGGCGAATGCCTAAACAGTCATGGATCTTATTTCTGCATTTGTGCTCTTGGCTTCTCAAATGCTGCTGGTGGAGTCAGCTGCCAGGGTGAGATCTTAGAAACTATAGTGATCTTTTGTCTGTCCCTTCTCTGTTGGACATACTGTATCTTGCCAAAGAAAGAAATTAAGGATCAGAAATCAATCCCCCACCCTATTTCTTTTCAGGCTGATCCCAGGTCCTTAAAAGATGCTTTTCCATTCAACATTATCCACCCTATATTTTCTCTTAAGGCTGCAGCAATCCAGCATTGGAGGGAGAAAAGATGATTCAGAATGCATATTAGAATTCATGTTGCTATGACTTTTCCAGGACTCACACTGTCATCTAAGAAAAAGATGTATTTGATTTAGAGAGGTGCTGAAAAGTATATATGTATTCAGACATGCTCTGAATTACCTTCAACAAATCCAGGATACTGCAGAACCCTGCTCTCTGCCCCTGCTTTTGCATGTCCATATTTCCAAAACTTACTAAAGTAAGGCACAATGTTGATGACAGGGCTTATAAATTCTGGAAAGTTTTCAATTTAGATTTCATTTTTGGCACAGACAAGCTAAGCTTTCTATGCTAAACTATGGGAAATGTAATTTCCACTTGCTAACTTAATATTAATCATTTTCCCAATGACCTATAACATCTTCAAGACTCATCCAATCATTGTTATGTCAAAATAACAGTAATGTGGATGGATTCAGCATGCTTCAAAGATGGGTTGAATGATGCTATAATGACAGTGTAAGATACTAGGGGAAACAAGGATAGTATATATGATTCCCAATTATGAATTTATTCCACTGCTTGCTATAAGGTTTTTCACATTCTATTTCCATTTGCAATTCAAATTTAGGGAAATCAGAGTTCCTGAATTCAAATTAGCTAATTTAGTCCATTCTAAATTAGGTTCAGATAAATTCATTTGAATCAGCTCAGACGAATTCCTCCATTACGTATTATCAACCCTTCCTATTTTAGCTTTCTGCTGTCCTGTTTCAGTACTATTTCACATTAAAGTCTGGCTTTTTTCCTTGTGCTTGTATGTTGTATTGTGTTTGGCAGATGTGGATGAATGTGCTGATCAGTCCCGGTGTTTGCACGGTCGGTGCATCAATACAGAAGGCTCCTACAGCTGCTTATGTCAAACTGGCTTCCAGCATTCACAGGAAACAGATGACTGTGTAGGTAAGAGCCGACCTCTGAAGAAGAAGAAAAAAGATTATAGATCAGAATCAAGCTAAGCAAATTGTTGGAGGCATTTTTGTATTTTATATTTACATTTAAAAAAACAAACAAATGTTAGCTGATGGCATGGTGCTGATAGTGATTGGTGGGAGTGTGGAAGTTTAGCCTTTTACTTCCATGCTGAGATCCTGGGAAATGTTACTCCCCTGAAGCTGTTATTGGCATGAGAGGAGTTCTTTGCATTCTGTCAATGCAAGATTTCTTCTTAATGAAAATAACAGCTTCAGGTGGTTTATTGGGTCTCAATTCACATGTACAGGTGAGTAACTTCATACTATATAGCTGCACTCCATCTTCTAAGAAAATGTTATTTTTGCATTACTAGTCCTGCAGAGCAGTTCTTTTAAGAATGCTTATCTCCCCTGAAATGACATTGTTTGTTTGTTTATTTTTTTCATTTATTGCTTTCATTCAATCAAACTTTAGAACTACAATACTTACAGTATTCTACAGAGTCAGGCAATTTTTTGGGGGGGGTGGGAGTCAGGACTATGCTTTGGTGACAAGGCAGGCTTTTTTTAATAGACTCTAGCTGCTATAGGGGGCATTGCTACTGATGTAAGATTATCACACTGGGCAGGTATACCTGTCTCGTGGGCACTATATCCACATTTTATTTTTTTATTGTACTCCCCCAAATTTTATTCAAATTAATAAAATCAAATTAATAATAAAATAAAATGCAAAAAAATCTTAATCAATTTTAGTAGCACAATCAATGTTGCTCTGGGACCACAAACATAGAGTTGCCCATTGTTACTTAGGAATACTTGAATGTTAACTATGTTGGCCATCAGGGTTTGTGCATTTTTTCCAGGTTCTTCTTCTCTTTGAGACATCTTTCATGTTCCCCCTTTTCCCTACAATTTACTGCTGCCAAGTCTTTTATTAAATTTTGTCCTTCTGATACATTCTTTTGAAAATGCTTTCCCATGGATGACAGATGTGGATGAATGTGAAGAATTTGGGGCTACTGCTTGTGGCATATGGCAATGCCAGAATACCTTGGGTTCATTCCACTGCATTATGGGATGTCCTCCTGGATTCCATCGCACACCATTTGGTGAATGCATTGGTAGGTGACGTTGGGAAAACTCTGGGGTATGTAAAAGTCAAGGAAGACCCTCTGTAGGGAAGAATTCCATTTTATAAAAAAGGAGAAACGTTTTTACATTATAGAGATAAAAATACTATCTGACTGTAGTCTCAAATGTTTGGGGATTGTCTCTCTCTCTTTTTTTTTAACAAAATGGATATTGTTTTGCTCTTCCTCTTAGACAATTTATTAAACAGGTGTATCTCCCATAGATGAAAAAGCCATGAAAGTACTCAGTATGGAAAGCAGCTTGATGGAAATGGACTCATAACTTTCTTTTTCCTGTTTATGGCTACTAATTCATATGGGAGGAGACAGTGTAAATACTTCCATCCCTAATGTTATTCTCAGTTACATATATGCTAAATATATAATCTACAATCAAAGTCTATAATACCAGTATAACACAATCAAATAAAAGCAAAATAGGATATTAACACAAAAGAAAACAAGCAGGTAATAAAGTAGGAAATAAGCTACATCTGAAGCAGTGAATCAATTCGTAAATGTTTTTCAATATTGAACTTATGGCAATCACAATCAGTTAAAATCTGGTAACCTTCCTAGATGTTTCCGCAGACCAATATAAAAAAGTAGCGCAGCAGAACTTGAGATATTGTCTTAATTGCCCAGCCCAACTAAGGGCAAAAAAAAAAAGCTCAGAATGGAATATTATTAAACTTCTCCTCTAAAATTATGGATGGTAAAATTTTAGGTCTGGACCAGTGGTGGGATTCAAAATTTTTTACTACCGGTTCTGTAGGCGTGGCTTGGTGGGCATCTCATGGCTTGGTGGGTGTGGCAGGGGAAGGATACTCTAAAATCTCCATTCCCTCCCCACTCCAGGGGACGGTTACTGCAAAATTCCCATTTCCTTCCGATCAGCTGGGACTTGGGAGGCAGAGAATAGATGAGGGCGGGGCCAGTCAGAGGAGGTATTTACCGGTTCTCCGAACTCCTCAAAATTTCTGCTACCAGTTCTCCAGAACTGGTCAGAACCTGCTGAATACCACCTCTGGTCTGGACAATGAGAATGTTTATTTATGAGAGATAGAAAGTATGTTGAAAAATTAAGTGAAAGATATATTATAAAGTCCATTATAATAATGAGAACATTACTCCTATATTTCTGCAAGACCAAGTTCTAAAGTGTTTCTCTCAGGACCTGGTATCATCAAGAAAGGGGAGAAAGATTGCAATAATTTAAATCCAAGACTATGTATTTCTTCCAAGGAGAAATACATCTATCAACAACAACTATATTAATATTCCTTCTGTTAATATTGGCTGAATCTCAAATAAACCTCTGCAGAAGGAGGGCCAGATTACAAAACCAGAAGAGTAATCAATGCACATTGAGAGGCATGTAACATTGCTCTTAAGAATTTGGATTGGGTTACTTCTCTTATAGTATACACAGAGCATAAAGTTCTGCACCTCAAACCTAAATGCTTCCTCTTTCAGTTCCTTAATTCTCCACAGTTTCTCTTTTTTGCTGAATTGTTACTCTGATAATACTGAAGTTATGTTAAAAAGAATTCATGACATTTTCATTTTTGCACAGTTTCTTGATACGAATTAAAAATATCAGTATGAGTCATCTTGCTAGCATGTGTCTGAAACGAAGAAGCTAAATAAGGTTTGCCTTGCTTAGAAAGGACTGTGTACTGATTTGTTGATCTATCTGTTATGCAGATATTGATGAGTGTGCCAATGAGACCATATGTGGAAGCCATGGTTTCTGTGACAACACCGTTGGGTCATTCCATTGCTTGTGTGACCGTGGCTATACAAATTCCCCTTCAAGCCATGATTGCATTGGTAAGAGTCATTCAGCCTTCATAGATCCACACTGCCTCCTTATCCAGAATTTCCAACTTGTTTATCAAGGTTATGATTTTGAGAAAAACCCTTTAAAGATAACATTGGGGTGGTTTTTTGTGTGTGTATATGGTTAATTGTATTTGAAATTCTAACTTCCTAATTCTCAAGTTCTTTGTGAATGAAGCCTTATATTGTAAGGAAAGGACTGAAAAAATGCAATGCCCAGACGAACCTTTAAATCTAGCTCTTTTTGTAAAGAAATACTAGCTGTGATTTTAGCATAATCTGAGGCTTAAGGGCTTGTTTAAACCCAAGCTAGAGAGACAGTTTCTTGGAGAAAAACAGTGTAGTTCAGAGGAATGCTGAAACCTAGTGCTGGAAGGATGTTGGAGACCATCAAATTTAAACCTTTGTTATTGCAAGAAATCAGCAAGTACAACTTTGATAGAAAGTCATATATCTTCTATTTAAAGGTTTTTATCAAATAAGAATCCACCACTTTCTGAAACAGTTTGCTCATTGCCAGATATCTCAGCAAAATAGGATTTCCTAATACTTTCTTGAAGTTCCCTCTTTAACATTTTGAATTCATTAGTTTAGGTTCTATTTCTTCAGACATAGAAAACAAAATTGGGCCCTCATTTATTGACACTTTAAATATTTGGCTGTCCTCTCATTTCTTCCTGTTCATATATCTAATACATAAGCTATTTTTTCAGCTATTTTATTCCTAGGGATCATATTTCTGTACTAACAACCTAGCCAGCAGAATTATTAGTTGTATCCCATGAACTACAGCAGGAACCACATGTTGCTGACATAGCTCTAAGTTTTAAGAAACAGGCATTATGAGAAGTCAGAAATGTAAGGTGCAACTTTGCAGAATGCAGAAATTAACTCTGTGAGAAACAGAGATGGTGACTCCAAAAAGCATTGAATTTAGCAGGCATATTGATAAACTGTATTATGATTCTTGCAGATGTGAATGAATGTGAGCTGATGATTGCAGTGTGTGGGACTGCACTTTGTGAAAATGTAGAAGGAGCCTTCTTGTGCCTGTGTCCAAGTGACCATGAGGAGTATGACACAGAAACTGGGGAATGTCGCCCCCGATCAGGCATAGGTAAGGATTTAGTGAACAATATCCTGCAAATGGAAATTGAAGATACAATTCTTCCAAGTTCTTCTTATTGGTCTGGGTAAAAGAAAGAATGGTGGGTTCCATGATGCTCTCTGACCTTGGTGATTTTCTTGTAGACATTTCATTACCAAACTAGGTAACATCATCAGTGTATAGAAAGCATTGTCTAAACTGTCTAAAGAGATTGACCATAAACTGAATTTCTTACACATATAACCAGTTTATTAAATATAATCTCATGTGGATATTTAACCAATTACCTTTTGGTCCAGAGAGGAAAAAAATAACTAGGAACATATTAAATCCCATTTGTGAAAGCAAGATTTGAAAACAGTTAATAGTTAACATATAAATGGATAATGACATAGAAGTTGCATTTGAGTGATTTTCCTCCTGTTCCAAAATGTAGTCTTCAAATAAATGGTCTTAATATGAGATTTTTGTAATCCCTGATTTGGCATTAGTAACATGATGTCCAGCTCCATGTAATGTTTTGGAAAAGTAGAGTTAATTATTCAGTAAAATGGGACTTTACTGACAATATTGGTTGCAACTCTTTAAAAAATCAAGGTTTAATAAAAGTGTTCAAGCACATACAGCCATTAAAGATAGTTTTAAAATAATACAAAACATAGACTCTTTGAAATGTGTATTGTGGGAATCAGTGAGAGGCTAACTTTTCCACCTTAAGCAATCATTTGTAATTTTGAGAGAAATTCTATTTATAGATAAAAAATATAATGCAGATAATGCTGAATTGTATTATATTTGCATTTGGAAAGACAAATGCAAGTAAACTTCCCATTAAACTATTTGGAGTTTGTGAAATATGCTTTACATTGCTAAAATTAATAATGTAATAAAGTCGAGAGGATGCTTTGCTCTGATAGATTGCTTTCATCAAATGATTTCCAGATGTGTGCATGTTTGTCCAACAGAATGTTAAAAATGTGACTCTGTCACATAAATTATATGTTTTAATCTCATCTCAGGGGAACCTGGAAGGCCTGTATCTTTACATCCAGATAATGCAGAGCGGAAGGAGTGCTATTATCACATCAGTGATGTCCCATTGTGTGACAGTGTCTTAGCCAATAACACCACAAAAGAGGAATGCTGTTGCACAGAAGGAGCAGCCTGGGGAGATAATTGTGAAACGTATCTGTGCCCAGTCATTGGCTCAGGTATATTGCATTATTGTTTAAGTAATAAACAAGTGAACAACAAAAAAGGAACTTCCTAATTGCTTGTTTGCTCTGAATGTATGTGTAGGTGTATGTTTTTTCTTCTTCCATTCATTTATGTCTGATTCTCAAAGACTCCCTGGATAAGTCCCTGCAGTTTTCTTGGTGAGGTTTTTCAGAAGTGATTTGTCATTTCTTCATTCCTGGGGCTGAGAAAACAATAACTGGCCCAAGGTCACCCAGCTAGCTTTGTGTCCAGGATTAGACTTTGCGATTTCTAGTTTCTAGCTTGATGCCTTAACCACTACACCAAACCAGCTCTCATGTGTTTTGATATATGTATGTATAGACAGTATGTATATGGTTGTATATACAGATGCATAGCTATAAAGCTGTCCAAGTCAGGCCTGAATATTGAGTGACCAGAGTCCATAATCTGCTTCTTCCAGGATCCTCTAGAGCTGTAAACTGACCATTTTCTTTGCAAACTTCCCCAAGATGGGAAGATTGGAAACTAAATAAAAAATTGTCCAGATCTGTTGACTCAAGTTGTGGCCTCTTAAGGAGATGGAAGATAATCATCTCTTTAAAAAACAGAAATCCATTCACCATTGCATGGACCCAACTACATAAGAAATAATACAGTGATGCCAAAATCTTAATGTCCTTATATAGATTCAACGGTATCACCACTTGTAGAATATTGTGTGAAGTTACACCTCAAAAAGGATATCATAGGACAAGAGAAGGGTCAGAGGAGGGAAACTAAGGTAATCAAAGGACTGGAGCAGCTCCCCTATCAGGAAATATTGCGGCATTTGGGACTTTTTAATCTAGAAAGGAATTGTATAACAGGGGACATGATTGAGGTATACAAAATTATGCATGGTGTGGATAAAGTGAACAAGGAGTTCCCTTTTCTGAAGTATTACAAACAGAGGTCATTCAGTGAAATTGAATCCTGGAAGAATCAAGACAGGTAAAAAGATTTTTATAATTGGGTAATTCAACTTTGGAACTGACAACCATAAGATGTCGTGCTGGTTACCAGCTTGGCTGACTAAAAAAAAAAAAGGTTGGATCAAGTTCATGGAAGTCATGAGGATCAATGGTTATTAAACTTCAGGCAGTATACAACTGCTCTGAAGGCCATCTACTGGGGGATTAATGGGCTTTTTGTCCAGTTTCTTGGCCATATGAAAACAGACTGATGGTCTAGATGGTCAGGAGTCTGATCCAGCAGGGATCTGCTTATGTTCTTCATGTTATCTCCTGGGAGGCTTTAATCAACCAGGATGGACAGGGATCTAAGACACAGGAGTCACCACACAGCTCCAAGAATGCTGGACAGTTCATAGGGTTAATAGATTCAGACTCTTCATAAGTAACCAGGTAAGACATGCCTCAGGCAGTGCTGTAGGACCTATGCAGTCGAATGAATCTGAGTGCCTGTATTTGATTGATGTCTACAATATTCATGTTAGCACCTCACAAGTGCTTCCTTGGCCTCTCTTTACCAGGAAAGTCAAGGTTATGCTAAACAGCACCACTGATCTTAGCACCATGATCAGTAGTATCTTGGTTACATAATATGCTTCTTACATTTTTTTCCTTCTTCTGACTTTTGTTTAATTATTTCTTCTTTATCCATTTTTTTTGGCAGTGGAATATATTGATATTTGTCCCAGTGGGAAGGGCTATATTCCTGTAGAAGGAACACTGATTTTTGGACAGACATCTTTTACAGGTACTTCTAATTCTAACAAACCCAACAGCCATTTCGAGCTCAAACCAAATGGGATGGCTTATATTTTAAAAGAAATATTTCATTTATTCAAGTGTTAATATCCATAATCAGTTTTTTTCCCCTAGAATGCCAACGAATGTGAAATGTTTGGCTCTGAGGTCTGTCTGTCATTATGCGTTATATAAGCAATTATTATAACACAATAAACAATTCTCATGTTGAATTATGACTTTGCTACCCTTATAAAAACTTCAGAGAACTGCCAGTGATCAAACAGTAAATCCAGCTCACTTCACAGTGTTCATATTGATGTAAATCAGTGGGATTTAAGAGCCTTGGTAGTACAGTGGACTAAAGCACCCTGTTATTAACACCAGATGCCTGCAATTACTGCAGGTTCGAA
>JANHFK010003749.1:87564-98068 GCA_036250565.1 Sibynophis collaris | reverse complement strand
CATCCACCAAATGGCTGAATGAAGGAAAATTATTGATAATAATTGGACCACAAGAACAAACTATTCAGTACCCAATGAAGTAAGACCAGGTTGCTGACTGGAAGCACTAATATGAAGCTACAGCTTACTTAGTTTGGAGACATCATGTGAAGCCAAGAGTCACTGGAGAAAACCTTGATGTTTGGAAAAATCAAATGCAATTGAAGGTAATTTTTAAAAAGGGGCCAAGAGAAGACAAGGTCACTTGATACAGTGGTGGTATTCAGCCGGTTT
The DNA here is from genome assembly GCA_036250565.1 of Sibynophis collaris. NCBI lineage: Eukaryota > Metazoa > Chordata > Lepidosauria > Squamata > Sibynophiidae > Sibynophis > Sibynophis collaris. Next base: position 97,795 of record JANHFK010003749.1, on the reverse strand, counting down.
GCACTGGTTCAGGTGAACCTGTAGTGGCAGCCTGCGGGTGGGCTCAGGTAATTCCTGGCCAATCATCTGGATAAAATGATATTCATCATATAAAGTCAGAAACAATTTAACCACTTCCAGAGATCATGTTGTTTTCAACAGGCTAACCTTATCTTGCTATCTTACTTTATTGCTACATCCCCTGTCAAGCATTCATTGCTACACTTAGGCAGTTTCTACTGACAAACCACACAGGAAGCTCAAGGTAGGTATTTAAGGAACTTTTGAACTGTTTCATAGAATCATGATCATTAAATCAGGGTTTTATTGCATCATTTATATCAATTATACAGTACACAAATAAGATGAAACCAGATTAACAGACACTCAGATTCCACAGATTACTCCCCTCAAAGTTTCATTAAATTATAATTTTCATGGTTGAATGAAATTCAAGCAGGAAGTTAAATAAAGAAGCTATAACTTAATACTTGAGCTGTATTATAAAACCATATATCTGTCCATATTCTTCCATCAATGTTTCAAGGGAGTAGGTGATCACAGTGTTGAGGTCAATAATATATGGCAGAGTTCCAAAGGTAAAACTCAGGTACTGGTGAAGTCTAGATCAGAGTTCAGGAAGATGCAAAATGCAACTAAATGACTCAAGTTGTTTTAGCAAGACTCCATCAATTGAAAATCTCTTAAATATCTCAGTTCTTTATAATTCTTCACCCAAGGCTTCCCATACTCTGGTGGGCATTCTCTTCTTGCTACCTCTTATAGAAATTTATTTTCAAGCAACACCAACTTGGCCTGGACTTTTACAGAAAAACAAAGGGAGAGATCAAATGGAAGAATGAAAGGAATCAAATGGCTCACACAGCACTATTTTTTTAAAAATAATTTTTGTTAAACATTTTTTTTTAAACAGAAAAGATTCTTTGACAATTTCTTCTTTCCAACAATTTCGCATCGGTAAAACGTTTCTTACTTATCCATTTTTTCTTCCTTATTTCAATGTATCCTTTATACATATAATTCTAATATTAATTTATTTACATATATATATATAAATAACAGTGAACACAATTTCATTTCTACAATTTGCATTTTTTCTGTTTCCTCTTATTTATTATTACATTTCTACTCCTATATTTTCCTTATTTGATCTTTCCTTGCCTTTTTCTTAATTTCTTAATTTGATCTTTCCTTGTCAATTGTTCTTAATGGTGCTATCAGATGTGATATCAGATACCGACCTTGAACATCTGCCCATCTGTATCTGACTCACAAAACACTGAACTTACTTTCCTGGTCAATCCAGCTGCTAAGGTTTTTATTATTATTTTTAATGACCTTGGAGCACAAGCTATTCTAAAAACAAAGTAGAAATGAGAATGCTTGGTCTATTTTTTATATTCCACCCGCAAACAAACACATAAAGAAAATAAAGAACATGGTACTGTAATAGCGGATCATGTCAGAAAGCAGTAAAATACCTTGTGGTAGGGATTTCATGATTAAAAGGGTATTTTTGCCCATAACAATTCATGGCCATAAGAGCAGCATCCAGCATTATCCCTTTCATATCTGCATAAATCTCCAAATGTTTTCCCCTACAGTCATTTTGACCGTAGGGCAGTGATGGCTAATCTTTTTGCCATCGCATGCCAAAAGCAGGGGGAGCATGGTAGGGGTCGTGTGCATGCATGCTCACACCCATAATTCAATGCACCCCGCCCCCACACATGTGCCACCGACCTCCCCTGTGCTCCACCCACTTTTGATACGTGATGGCATGGTGGGCCCGGTAGGCCCATTTTTGGCCCTCCCCAGGCTCCAGAGGCTTTCTAGGAGACTAGGGAGAGTGAAAACAGCATACCCCACTCCCCTGCAGGCCCTTTGGAGGCCAGAAACGACCCATTTGCTGACTTCCAGTGGGACCGGAAGCCCTGAAAACCAGCTGGCCAGCGCACACATGCGTGCTGCAGCTGAGGTGGGACAACGCTTGCATGCCCACCGATATGGCTCCGCGTGCCACCTGTGGCACCCATGCCATAGGTTCACCATCACAGGCCTAGGACCAGATTACTTCCAGAATAACCCAAATTATTCAAGCATGTTTTTCTGATGACAAAGGTTTGATAGAATACATATAAAACATGGCTATGAAAAAAGCCCTCATGACAATATTTTCAGTTCCCACCTGTTGTCTTTTGGGCTGCTTTAAGACTAGGAGGCATGTGGCATATCTCATCTCATCCAGGATCTTCTCCTCAAAATGAAAGATATCAAGGAGGCAGAAGAAGGAATGATGTTTGTGTTGCCTGTGAAATGCAAGTAAGCAGAAAGGCAAGAGACCCTCCTGGCTGGCAATGTTGAAAAGGATATGGTAGAAATACAAAAAAAGGAGGGGAAACATGAATGATGGGTTGACTTGCACATCCTGCCATTAAAGGTTAAAGCTCCCCATAGTGGAGAAGCCGCCATTGTAGCCTGAATGCATAGGCCCTTTGGAATTCCGGCATGATTCACCCTCATTTGATCTCTTGCCCAGCCTCCCTTTGACCAAGCTGGTGCCAGGAGCTGATTCCTCATTCAAAGCGCCCCAGGAGCTTTCAAAGTAGTCTGGCCCTTGCTTTGAACCTTTAACTGAGTCTCCCCCAGCCTGTGGGCCACAAATTATGTTTGGGCCCTGCTGAGTGGGCGTGGCGGGAATTAAAATATTTCATATCTTAGTCTGCAGACACCTAAGCAGATGTTCTCTAATAATAGTGGTAAAAATCAATAAATACATATGTATACCTTTATTTCTCAGCTGAGTTCTTTACAGTCCACGACTTTCCCCGGTGTGTTGATTAAAACTTCATAGGCCAGGTTGATAGAAATCCTGTGGCTAAATTATCACATATGACATTCAGCTGTAATCAGATAAATCACATTGTGGCTTTCAGGGCAGGAGGTGGCCACTGATAGTTTAGCTGATTAGCCTAAGGCTGAAATGCTGCAGCAATTCCATGATGCAATCCAAGGGAAAAATGACTTTTCATGCAGTAGGCTAGCTAAACCTATAATTATCCTATAATTCTGCACATCAGAGGTAAATCTTCTGTACTGAGCGCCTTTATCACAGTTGTATCGTTACGGCTGACCACAATAGAGAAAAGTATGATGGGGGTATTGTGATTAATGTATGGACAAAGCCTTGACCTTCCGCACGACACACAGACAATATTGACAAGCAGGGGGATTTTGCTCAACAGCTTGTCTCGAATCCTGTGTAGGCACACCTGTGGGCGGAATGGTACAACTGAGCCCAGCTGCCGGCCCCACCTGCTTCACCCCAGCCAATCCCCTCGCCAGCCCTAGCCCATCCACTGCAGGCATTTTTGCCCGCTGCCTCTTGCTTGTTTACTGATCGTTGGACTGTGTGGACAAGCATGCAGATCAGGAGGTGCCCCATCGCTACACCCTGAGCCTCGACTGCCCGACTGCTTCATCCTCCTGCTGCTCCGATGAGCTGGCCAAGACGGCCACACTTTAATCCTTCGTGGGCCTTTGCAGCAGTTGGGAAAAGCTGGGCTCGGTTGGCCCTTGAGGGATCGGGGAAGCCCCGGAGGGCAGCCTGGAAGGGGATGGGTGTGCAGAGGAGCTGAGGAAGGGGCTTGGGGCCAGAGGAGACACCTGCAGGCCCTGCTTCTTGACTCACGTCTCCCTCTTGAGGGGGTCAGCTGTCCCCTTCAATCCTGTATGGAGGCACACTGGAAGAGGGTATGGGTGCCCTAAGGGCACCTTTGGCTTCCTTTTTGGGGAAAAGGAGCAGCTCCGGCAAGAGGGTTGCATGGTGCCCCCTCCCCACCGTCATGTTGGGGATCACAGAAGCAATACCTGGCCCTCTCAGCCAAGCTGCCCCAGGTGAGGAGGCATGTGGCGCCCAGGGCAGGCGGCATTCTGAGGGTGGCTGGGCTGCCGGAAGGGGCCAGGAGCCAGGCTGGGGGCCAGAGAAGGAGGGTCAGCATTGTGAAGGCAGTCGAGGAGCACAGGGAGGTGGCACAGGTTCTCCCTGGGGAGAGCTCACTCAGGGCCCACAAGGAGAGGGGAGAAGGCCTGCAGAAGTGTCCTGAGAGCCCCTGAGGTGGGGAAGGACCTGCTGGCACTAGGACTTGGCAGCTCCTCTGGGAAGATCTCGTAACTCACTGCCCAGGCTGCATTTGAGCTGTGCCCCAGGCAGCCATCAAAGCCCCCAGAAGGCCAAGATTAGGGAGGAGTCTCTCCAAAAGCCAGGCAGCTGTGCTCAATTGTCCTAGATCCCCAGTAACCTCCCCAGCAGAGAAATGGAAAGGATTCCAGAGAAAGAAAGTCTCGGGGGCTTCTGCTAACAGTTGGGGAAAGCTGCTGTCAGGGCGTCACGATGGCTAACTAAAGAGTGGCCACAGCAGGTGGCAACACCCAGCTGACTTTGGCTGGTCTCCTTAGTACACAAGTGGGAGACTTGGAGGAAATCTCAGGCCTGGATTGGGAAGTATAATGGAGGAGAAGGAGAAGAAGACTGCAATTTTGGCATTGTTGCCATACAAGCACAATGAACTTACCCATGAAGTCATAGCAAAGTCATGTGGACAGGATTCCACATGAAGCTTGTCGGAGGGAAATCCAAACTGGAACTAAGGAGGAATTTCCTGGCGGTGAGAACAAATAATCAATAGATCAGCCAGCCTCCTGGAATTCTGACTGCACCATTGCTGGAGATTTTCAAAACAGATTCGACAGCCATTTTGTCCAAAACAGTAAGAGCACTCCTGCTTGGCCAGAGGGATGGACTAGAACAATGAGGGATAACCTTTTTGCCATTGCGTGCCAAAAATGGGGGAGCACGGGAGGGGGGGCGCACGTGCCCACACCCATAATTCAATTCCCCCCTGCTCCCCCCCGCTTTTGACACACGATGGCACGGTGGGCCAAGTAGGCCTATTTTGCTTTCTAGGAGCTTTCTAGGAGCCTGGGGAAGGTGAAAACAGCCTCCCCCCCCCCCGGAGGCCCTCCAGAGGCCAGAAACAGCCCCTTTCCCTACTTCCGGTGGGCCCGGAAGGCCCGTCAATCAGCTTTCCGGGGTGCGCCTGCGTGCTGGAGCTGAGCTAGGGCAACACTTGCGTGCCCACAGATATGGCTCCATGTACCACCTGTGGCATGTGTGCCATAGGTTCACCATCACAGTCCTAGGTGTATTGTACACAAAGGGAAGCATTTTCAGAATAACCCTAAATACCCACAAGAAAAGTCCATTGAGTTGATCTGCCTGGAATTGCAACGTTTTTTGTTTTTTTTTAAACCAAGCTATATCAAGCTTCAATTTAAAACTGATTAAAAAGTACCTTTTATTGATTCAGATTCTGTGGGACTGAAAACTGTCCATAGAGCTTGTTCAGACATTATGCATTAAATATGCTTTATTTTAAAATGATTAGTGTTTAACATTTCAAGAAATGAAGACTTTTATTTCAGAGCTCTCCATCCAGAAAGCTGAAGGTTTTATAAGAAAATTCAGGTTGAAGGTTTATGCAAAGAACCTTGCAGTGTTTCTAAACAGGCGCCATGCACAACAATGGAAGATTATGCTTGGTTCACCCCTCAGAGCTCTCCCTGGGTAGGGAGAAGATGGGGTCCCATGCGCCTCTTTATTCAGCCAGGGGATCAGGACTGTCAGGTGCTGCCATTTGGGAGTGTTCTGTTCGGTGTCATTCTCAGACAGAACACTCCGTTTTGCTATGGAGAATGATTTTTGTCCAGTCCTCTACTGTTGCTCTATCCATAAATTAATGAGTCTTTCCTTTATTTAAGTCCCCTTGATGGTGAAAATTAGAGATGGAAACTGAACTCTGCAGTATCCTGAGTGCAGCCTCAGAACCTACACAAAATGGCTATGACCAAGATTGGGAAATATTTTAAAAGCCAAAATGAGGGTTTAGTCATGAAGGAGGACAGAGCTGGTTTGGTGTCAGTGGTTAAGGCATCAGGCTAGAAAGCAGGAAGCCAGGAGTTTTAACTCATCCAGGTGACCTTGGGCCAGTCATACCTTCTCAGCCTTAGGGAAGAGGTAATGGCAAACTGCTTCTGAAAACTGCAGGAACTAATCCAGACCAGGACTCAATATTGACCCAAAGGCACTAAAAAAAAAAAAAAAAGCCTTGCAGAAACTGGAAACATCCCTTTAAAAGCCTGAAAACTGCTAAACTGTCAGGCTAATTTCTCTCATTTTAAGAGACAAATGTTGGCGTCAGAGCACTAAATCTTTCCCAAAACTTTACACGAACCACAAAGATTCTAAGAGAGAGAGAAAAACTCAAATAAGCAAAGGTGTACAAAGGTTTAAAAACCACAGAATACTCCCTGGACTGCCTCCACACTATGTTTGGTAACTTAGAATTACAATTACTCAAAATCTGTTGAAATGACTTTCTTTCCCCACACCCAGCAACCTTTCCAGTTGGTGACAGATTTGAAACGAGAACATTTCTGTCAATGTGTTGATCAATCTTCCCCAGTTTCTCTCAGCTGGGGAGGGGTCTTCTGCCTCTGCAGTTCATCGCTGCAAGCAGGAGGAAGCCAACTCGGAAACATGGCGTTCAGGAAAGAGGAACAAAATTCCAGAAAGTGTCTAGATAGGAGAATAGAAAATGACTTTCTAAAACAAGTACACTTCATTGGAACTGCCATCTATTCCCCAACACCTCAGACCTGCAACCGCTCCAGACTGTGTAGTATGAAGGAATAAAGATGAATGTTCTGGACTGGCCTTGTTTTCATTCTGGTGAGCCAGGAACTCAGTAATAATAATAATAAAGTAGTTTTGCAGTAGAGAAAAAATATGTGTGTATTAGAAATGAGGCCAGACACTGAACTTATAAAAATCAATGACTTGCCTTTGGGTGAATTCTTCTGGGTAGCCTGAATCATCCATCCAATCATTGCAGATTATTTTTCCCCTGCCAGGTGAAGATGTTTGGTGTGTAATCAATTCTTCATTGGCATGAATTCATAGTCCTATGTAGTCATCAGAATTCAAACATCTTGTGGTGGCGCAGTGCTTACAATGCAGGATTGCAGGCTAATTCTGCTGGCTGCCAGCAGTTCAATCCTGACTGGCTCAAGGTGGACTCAGCCTTCTTCCGAAGTTCATAAAATGGGGAGCCTGCTTGTTTTGAGGCCAATATGCAAATAATTCTTACATTGTAAACTGTCCAGAGAGGGCTGTAAAGGACTATGGGGAGGTACATCAGCGTAAATGCTGTCTTCCCACAATGCTTTTCTGCTCTAATTGCTACTGCTCTGCTTTCACGCTGAGCTGAGTATGTAGGAAGGCCATTTCCTTGTGGTTCTGCAACAAGGCTGCTACAGTTCATGGGAAGTATTTAATACGATTGAAAGGCCACACAGAATATTCAACTATATACATCATGGACTCTTGTGATAGCACTGGAATGGAAGGGGAAGGGAGATTGGTTAAATTCATTGCAGCAGCTTATCTGTCTGGTCGTGGCCCATAAATCCATTAAATTCATATCTGACATGCACAAAGAATCAGGATATGTTGCATTCCAGGTGAACAGATTTCTTGCTCATGCCTATATTTAAGAATCTACACAACTAATATTTGGCACTAAATTGGCACTAGATAAGAGTCAAAGACATTTGGGGGAGGGGAATGGACTTGAGGAACTTGTGCACACATCATGATTCTAGGCTGCGTCCTCTCTTGACCCCCAGGCTCTGCCTGTCCTTCTACAATACCCCGTGCATTCTGCCAAATAAACTTGCAGTCCAGATCAATATAAAAGATAACACATGCCACTCTTGTGATAGAAAAAGAAAAACATAAGTAAATTCAAGCATATAAAATAAAAATATACCACATCTCACTTTTATTGAAGGCATTCTTATTTTGTTTATTAAGTCCAATAGAGCTCATCCCTATTTTTGATATAGAAAGGTGGCAACTCAGGCCATTCAGTCATTAAGGAAGTGGTATTTAGTTCCGCATAGAAATAAGATATGAAAAAGAAATAAACATGAATCGTTTCTTGGCTCAGTTGTCTTCAGGTCTCAACTATAGTATTCATGATGTTAATTCAAAGAATTATCAACAGGAAGCATTAAGAACTCTTTGCAGAATTTGGTAACTATTTTGTGCATCTTCAAAATTATGGCCAACTGTTGGATCGTTGGGAGGAATTGTTTTATTGTCCCAAAAATGGTTACAGAGTTTGAGTTTATTTTGCAGTTCTCCCAGCTGTGTTGCCCTGTAGCTCCCACACTGCCTGTCCAGCATGGCTTTTGCAGCACAAATGACAGAAGGATTTAGAAAAAAGCTGGGATAGGTTGAAGTGTCTTCCATCAAGGATCTAGGTAGCTAAGGGTTAAAACTATAGAGATAATTACTAGTATCCTCCGTGCAATTAGGTTTGGGTTTCAGGTAGGTCAGTATCATGTTAAGACGATTTCCCCCTTATTTTTAAAATTAATAGTAAGGTACTTTCCTCAACTGCTATTATATATTCTAGACTGGTGTGTGGTTATGTACACCGCCCTGGGTCCCAATAGGGAGAAGGGCGGTATATAAATAAAAACTTATTATTATTATTATGTGGTGATTGTAGGATTAGCCTGACTTCAGTCCTTCAGGGCTGTCCCTAATTTAGTAGGATGCCCCTCTGAACGCCTCCTGTTTTTCAGGGGCCATTTCTTCAGAGAAAATGCTGCGTGCTTTGAATGGCTCATCACCACGAGAGGGAAATGGACTTGTTCCCTGCACTTTAAACGAAATAAAACAGCAAAGGAAACTTATCCGTTCTGTCGCATTGCAGTACCTGATTAGCCGCCCTATATCCACCCATATTTTTCAACAGCAAAGTATTTTTGAAATGCATAAAATCTAGCTAGGGAAAGTTAAATCAATGTTAATTATATTCCTTAAAGCCCTTTAGGAGGGTTTGTTCCTGATTGGCAAGTCAGAAGTATTTGAAAATGAATAAAGAAAGAAATAATCCTTCGTTCTCAGGGAAAAAAGTTGTTTTTTGGAACTTTAAAACTCCATCCATAAATAAATGAATTACAGATTTCTGTGACTTGGCTCTACTTGAAAAGGATGGGCTTCTCTCGCAGTGTGTGTTACGGCTTAGATGGAAATTTTTAGCACAAGTGATGGCAGGATGGAGGAGGGGAGGGGAGGGGAAGGGAGAGGTGGAAATGTCATCTGGTTCAAGGTTGCCCTTGGTCCATAGAGCATGCCGTGAAAACCAGGCTGATTGCTGGAATGACCTATTCTCTTTCTCTCCCTCCTTCCCTGTCTCTCTCTCTCTCACACACACACACACACCCCCTAGCAGAGCAGTCTTTGTTGTAAGAAAATGCCAGCATTTCGCTCCTCAGAAAGAGCGCCCGAGAGTCCTGCAATCATTCTCTCCCATCTCAAACCAAGGAGAAAGAAGAGGGCGAAAGTTTGTTTCTTTCTCTTTGTCCCAAGCCATGTGAACACTTTTGGCCTTAACCTTCCAGTTGTGAACTCGGCGGAATTGCTGGCTCACGTCATTCCTGCACAAGTTGTGTCTGCTTCACTCTGCCTTATCTTGGTTTTCTAGGTTGCCAATCTTTGCTCTGACACTTGGCTTGCATTTTAAAAGGGTATTTTTGTGGTCTTGCACTGCAAAGAGTAAGCAGCCAGGCCTGTTTTCCAGCAGCATATGGGAACCTCTTTTTCCTGACTCAAACACCACCACCACCCATTTTGCAGGGCCCTCTCTTTGCTTTGGTTTGGGGATGTGCCTGAGAAATAAATTCTGCGACTGCTTCTTAGCTTAGTCGTGTTTTCTATGTAAAGTTAAAAGAGGAGAAAACGTAGGTTGCTTTCATCGATTCTGAGGGCTTTCTTAAGGCTGGATGACCTGGCTTCAAGTCTCTTCTCTGCCAGAGGCCTCCTGCATGGGTCTAGCATCTGATGGAGATGTTAAAGAGTTGCAGAATTCCGCCACCTGTGAGCTTCAGGCAGAGGAGAAGTCAGTGCAGACTAAGGAAAGCAGAGAAGAGCCAGAAACCAATTCTCTGCCGAGGGAGCTTCATTTGAATTTGAATTTGAATTTTATTAAATTTATAGACCGCCCTTCTCCTTCGCAGGACTGAGGGCGGTTTACAGTCAGTATTAAAAAACATAAATACAAAATTTAAAATGACAATTAAAACAATTAAATATAACTGA
>JANHFK010003749.1:71166-83080 GCA_036250565.1 Sibynophis collaris | reverse complement strand
AATTTTGCAATCTTAAATAGAAAGACATCTTTTCCAATTCTGCTTTCATCATCCACTTCGCTCCCTCTCACAATGCGGGAGTTGGTAGTGATTGTATTTGATTAGAATGACAGTTCAGGTCCCCCATCAGCCGTTTGGTGACTTTGGGCCAACCACTGTCTCTACGTCCGCCTGACCTCATATGGTGGCTGTGCTACCTGGGTAAAATAAGGGAAGCCACTTGGAGCTGCTAGAGAAAGAGTAAGATATGAAACATCATCCTCAATCATCTCACTAATACCCAGTACCTGGCAGTGCCTGAGCCACCCTTGGATGCAGTAGGCATGTTTTGATTTGAAACTCTCCCGCCCTAAGCCATACCCTGTTATTAGTGCTTACAGATGTCATGTCAGAGCAATTTGCTGGATGGAGAATGTTATTGTGCCAAATTCATTGATAAACTCTAGTAGCAACTTCAGTTGGATAATAGATATTGTTTGTAATCTAGTCCACTGAATGTTCATCGTTGTTCTCAGGAAAGATGGAGCTTGCTCCCTGTTCCTCTTTTACTTATTCCTAAATTTAATTATGATGTCAGCTAATGGGCCATGATTGAGATAATTGCAATAATTATATTTGCTTGCTTGCTTCCTTGCTTGCTTTTTGATACATTGTACTGAGGCATGTGGTAGGGAACCAACGTCTTATAGGATTCTCAGAACACCCTTCAGACCAGCGCAAGATGCAACTGAACTGAACCTGTGTGAATGTGAGACCAGAGGATTTTTTTTTCATTGCAAAATTGCAGTTTTTGCAATTGCAATTATATTTTGCAATTGCAATTACAAAAAAATTGCAGATGTTTTATTTCAGCATCTCCGAATTTGACTTCCCAAGTAATTCCAAATGAAATAAACTAATTACATTTGACAGAATGTAAAAGCAGGGCCTTAAAACATTATAAACAAGGACTTGAAAGTTTAAATTAGAACGTTCTGGAATCCAGAAGAGGGAAATCTGAACTCTAAAATTTAGGCAAAAGATACTGGTTTAATTGAGATACATAATTCTGGGTAAAAAAAGGGGGGGCACTTATGGGACCCCAGAGACTAACCTCACAGGCAGTTGAGGGCAATTAGAGTGAAGGAATGGCTTCCTGTTGACGTTCAAGCCCACGGTTTGGTTTATGGGGGTCCTGACATTGAAACAATTCAAACAAATCTCTAGAATCTCCTTGTAATCCATTGTGTAGTAATCGAATCACTGAACTTTGAGAGTCCAATTTCCTGTCACAAATGTTTGTGGAAAAGGAGGCTTGGAAACTTCAGTGGGGGCACCTGAAATTTGAAATAACATCTCCTCCTCACCAGAATCCAATCTACCCCTAAAATGGAGCTTTTTCAGAAAGCTGTTAATGTATGAATTGATATCATCTGTTACTCTCCTATGCATGTTAGCACCCATCTTTTATGTCGTAGTATTTTAATGCATTTTATTATTTAGTTTTGATGGATGTTGTAAATTGTTGAGCCTCCTCTTGCAGCAAGGATAAATCTAATACATGTATATGTATATGCACAAAGAATTCTCTGGCAAATTGACAAACAAGGACAAGTATAAAAAGTGGAAATTTCAATTTCATTTTTATTCGATTTTTAAAGCAATAGCACTTAGACTTATATACCGCTTCCAGTGCTTTCCACCCCTCTCTGAGCGGTTTACAGACCCAACAATCTGGGTTCTCATTTTACCCACCTCGGAAGGATGGAAGACTGAGTCAACTTTGAGCCTAGTGAGACTCAAACTGCCAAACTTCAGGCAGTTGGCAGAAGTAGCTGCAATAGTGCAATAGTGATGTGATTTGTGCCATAACAGCATTCTATGAATAATGCAGGTCATGCCATTGCCATCAATTTATAACATTGTGTGATGTGCTGGAGTGACCCAACCTTCAGTGTTCTCCCAGTTGATGCTTCCAAATACTCTTCAAGGGTAGCCCCACATAAAGAGCATGACATTAATCCACTCTGGAAGTCACAAGGACATGAGTGAATGCCTGTGAGCAGGATCCCTCAGCCCAGAAATAGATCTTCCTAGCTACTCTGCTCCCCGTGAGTCCAGAAGGACCCCCTCAATCGTTTATTGAGGCAATGCTATCACATCCAGAATGAAAGATATCTGGTCTCTGGAGCTAGGAGACTCCAAATCCCAAAAACCTGGTCTTGCTTGGCTTGAGCTGAAGCTGCCAGGCTCCCACAGGGTGAGATAGAGAGCTGGGTATCATCGGCATATTGGGGATCGCTCACCCCAAACAGTTGGAAACCTCACCCAGCGGTTCCATGTAGATGTTGAAGAGGAAGGAAGGTTGTTCCAAGCCATGAAATTTTTCTATCTGTAAGTCCAACTTTTATTGTTCTTCTCTTGGCTGTTCTTTGAAAAATAAGGAGGAAAATGTGGAAATGATACCGTGGTTTAGTTAAATCACACACTTTGATATCATTTACTTAAATGAAACTGAATGCAATTTAATTAAATGTGATGGATGGGATCTCCTCTCATGTATGTAGTAAGATAAATATGTAAGAAAGGGTTTGTGCTATGGGGTATTTTCCAGTTAAAAAAGGGGAAAAAATTGAAATTCATATTATATAAGGCCGGAGTTGTTGTTTTCCAAATAGGAGCTGCAATATGACATTTTGCCCTGCCTGAGCACCTGGCAGCTAGCATATCGGCTTCCATATGACAATCTTAACTGCTTTTGTGGCCATGAAATATATGTCTGCTGCTTGGGAGAATGCCTATCACAAAGTAGCAGAGTGCAGAGACATCCCACCAACAGTAATGATCAGTGGAACGACTTGCTTCCAGAAGTTGTGGGTGCCACCATCATTGGAGGTTTTCAAGAAGAAATTAGACAGCCATTTGTCTGAAATGATGCAGGGTTTCCTGCCTGAGCAGGGGTTGGACTAGAAGACCTCCAAGATCCCTTCCAACTCTGTTATCCTGTAATTCTGTAAACGTGGTTTTTGCAGGTGTACTTTCTGGCTATGAAGGCAAAGCGCCCACGGAAGAGCCAGTGTTGCTTCATCCGAAGCAGCTTTCTCAAACTATTTTTTTTTTCAAGACCGGTCACGTTCAAGGGGAGCAAATGACACCACATTTGTAGTGATGTGGAACACTTACATAATTTGTATTATTTGCACAATAGCATTGCAGTGGGTGTGACATCATTCTTTCTTTAATGGGCAACCACAGTCATGTTCCCTGAAGATGATATCATTCAGCAGAATTGTAGTAACCAGAAGGTTTCAATTTACTTCGTTGTGTTGACATTAGAAATCAACATGCTACACATTTAATCTTGTATCTCTGGAGGCCTTTTCAAGTCTGATGGTGAAAGATCCAAGTCCTTTTTTTTCATTTGGAATGTTTGTATAATATTTTTTGTATAATTTCTGCTTGATTTAGGATCCTGTTTATCTTTGTGCAATAATTACTGCTCAGAATCACTTAGACAGTCAGACGGATGATGTATAAATTTGATTGATTAATAAATAAATCAAATAAATAAATTTGAATTACCATATATACACTTATAATTTTACATTTCTTTTAGGTTTATTTTTAAATATTTAACCTACAAATTAAACTATAAAATTACTAATTTCTACTATAATTATCACCTTCAATAAACTTCAAATAAGGACACTCTGAGACCATTTGCTGTCCTTTAACAAACATTTTTATAGCTGATAAAACTGAAATGTTATTAATTGGATCTGATCCATTTCTTACATGTGGCCTGATATTCCTTTTTCTTCTCTGCATCTTTGTGTGGAATACACCATGCTTTTCTATAGATTTAATGTTTTGTGGGTGTGGGTGAAAATAAATGCTACGTTGTGATACACTTGTGTATACTTTACAAACGGCGGGAGGGGGGAGGGAGGAGCAGGCGTGCTGGCAGCCTCCTTGCTTCCTCTTGCCCTACCTGTCACACCTCTTTGCTTTCCTTAGATCTGCATTTGTTGTGACAAAAGGAGCATCAATAAAGGAGCCTCCGTTGTCCTCTGATGTAACTCCAGAGGCTTACATGTTGCCAGTTGCATTTCTGAAATGTCAAGGTATACACCTGCTTTGTGGGCCTGGGAGTCGTGCCCGAGCCAAGGGGGTTATGAAAGCTGAGATGACAAATGATACCTAAAGAATGGCAGGTTAAAAGCTCACATATACATACACCATCAGGTGTTTTCCAAACTAATTAGGCAGGGCAGGCATAGGGAATTTTTGTTTATTTATTTAAGAAAATTTATATGGCCTCCCACTCACTCTTTGTGATCTTGGGCAACTTACAAAAATAAACCACTTACAACTGAGCTTTAAATTGCTTCCAACCAGTTGCACTACAGTTACCAACTTGAGATTCTTTGGAGCTGAAATCATCTCTGCTGGGCAGGCAAGAGTGGTTTGCAGTCATAATATAGATGCGGGAAACTGTCAGCTTCCCACCAGGACTTAACCGGAGCTTAATAGCATCCATAGGAAGGCTTGAGTGAAGTCCAGTTAATGCATGACCTAACCGAAGGGCTTTTCTTCCGTACAATAAGAGTCCGAATGCTGGACATTTAAACATAGGACTGGATCAAATTAAAGGCATTCTGGAAAAAGTATCCAATTGTATTATTAGGGCTCTTTGCTAAATCTCTGCTTAAAAATATGGGGACTCCATCTACAGCAAGATCAATCCATCAGAATAGAGCTAGAAAGACCGTGAAGGTCTTCTAGTTCAACCACCTGCTCAAGCAGGAGACCCTATACCATGTCAGACAACTGGCTATCCAGTCTCTTCTCAAAAACCTCCAATGAAGTTGTGCACCCACAACCTCTGGAGGGAAGCTGTTCCACTGGTTAATTGCCCTCACCATTAGGAAGTTTCTCCTTAATTTCAGCTTGCTTCTCTCCTTCAGTAGTTTCCCTCCATTGTTTCTTGTCTTGTTTTCTGGTACTTTGGAAAATAAGTTGACCCCCACTTCTTTGTGGCAGCCCCTGAAATACTGCTATCATGTCACCCCTAATCTATAATTGTACCTTTGGTTTTTCCTGCCCAGGTATAAAATTTGATTTTCTCTACTTTAAATTTCATTTTATTGGATAGAGCCCATTGTTCAAGTCTGTCATGGTCTTTTTGAATCCCGAGCTTGTCTTCTGGGCTGTTGGCTATTCCTGACAGCTTAGTGTCATCTGCAAATTTGATGAATTCCCCTTCTATTCCCTCATCTATGTCATTTATGAAGATATTGAAGAGTACTGGGCCTAACAGAGAACCGTACCCCACTGCTTATTTCCCTCCATGTAGATGTAGTATCATTGAGTACAGTTTGTCAGCCAGTTACAAATCCACCTGGTGATGATGCTGTCTATCCCACATTTTTTTAGCTTACCAAGAAGTAGGTTGTGGTCTACTTTGTCAAATGCCTTGCTGAAGTCTAAGTATACTATCTCCACAGCATTTTGCTAGTCTACTAATTTAGTCACTTTGTCAAAGAATGAAATAAGATTGGTTTGGCATGATCTGTTTTTAACATACCCATGCTGGCTACTAGTTATAACTTTATTTCTAGATGTTTGCAGATCTGGTTTTTGATTATCTTTTCCAGGTATTGATGTTATGCTGATTGGTTTGTAGTTTCCTAGGTCTGTTTTTTCCCATTTTTTGAAGATGGGAACCACATCAGCTCTTTTCTAATCCTCAGGTATTTTCCTGGTGCGCCAGGATTTTTTGAAAGATGTGTTACAATGGTTCTGAGATAATATTTCCCAGCTCCTTCAGAACTCTGAGATGTAATCCGTCAAATCCCGGTGTATTTATATTTGTCAAGATCAGACAGGTGTTATCTTACTATTTTCTTGTTTATTTTAATTTTTACTTCTAGTCTGTCTTTCACAGTTAAGTTTTTGGTAGGTTGGGTTATAGTTTCTTTTTGCATGAAGACTGATGCAAAGAATGTGTTAAGCAGCTCTGCTTTCTCTCTACTGCCTGTTACTTCCTTGCTATCTTCTCTCTTTAGTGGGCCGACTGTTTCCTTGACATTTTTCTTGTTATTTATATGTTGGAACTTTTTTTTAATTATCCTTGTCTTTTGTTGCAAGTCTTTGTTCATTCTGACCCTCAACTTTTCTGACTTCATCTTTGCAGATTTGGGCTATCTGCTGATATTCTGCCTTAGTTATGTGTCTCTCTTTCCATGTTTTGTACTTGTCCTTTTTGTCTTTCAATTTATCAGAGAGATCTTTGTGCAATCGTGCTGGTTTCTTCTTTGATTTCTTGTTTTTCTTTTTCAGTGGTATTGTGGTGGACTGGACTTTTATGATCATATTTTTCAGCCTTCTTGATTTGCTTTCCCCTTTAGGATTTTCATCCATGGAATCTTTCCCAGGCTCTCTCTGAGTTTGTTAAAATCAGTTAAAAAAAGTTTAAGGTCCTGGTTGGATTAAATTCTATTGTTTGTGTTTGCACTGTATTGAATTCCAATATGACGTGCTCATTCTCGCCCAAAGTTCCTGCAACCTCAATTCCCTCCATCACTTCTTCTTTGTTAAGTAAGAATTAGTCCAGTATAGTTTTTCCTCTAGTTCCCTCCTCTACCTTTTGGATGATCCACAAGCATGACAAGCAATTCTAGTTTTCCAACTGGTGGGTCACAGGATTAGTTTGCTCACTGCCTTCATCAGATCAAACATCACAGCCAGAACTTTTTGCCAAATTGCATTACCTGCTGGAGTATAGAATCATGTGATCAGAGGGGATATGCTCAGGGTAGGAATCCACTGATCTTCCCAAACAAATGGCTATTCAACTTCGACATATAACTTTCCATGATGGAGCTCTCAAGGATCTAGGGTGTTCCACTGTTTGACAGCTTTCACAGTCAAGAAATTACTGCTTATTTCAAATTTGGATCTCTGTTTCCATTAGTTCAGGTCTTGCCCTTAAGTGCTAAAGAGAAGAAAGACCTATTGCTGCCATATCATACCTTAATCATCTTCCTTTATTTTTTAAAATATTATTATTAAAAACTTTAGGTACAATAATAAAAGATAACACAAACTGAAAATAAAAATAAAAGTAGAAAGAATAAAAGATGTAAGAAGGAGAAAAAGGGAAATAAAAACTTGGAAGGTGACTTCCCAACCCTCATCATTAACTGCCTTTCTTTTGTGTTGACGTGCCCAGGCCAATCTTACTTTCATAGCTCTTCTCTGAACTCTTTCCAGTTCCAAGCACCCTTCTTCTCCCAGGAGAGCCAAACTGATCATGGCATTGTAGGTGTGGGCTAACCAGAGCTGCAGAGTATTATCACCGCCTGTGATCTCGGCGTTACACCACAGTAGATGCAGCCCAGTATTGCATTAACTCTTTTGACAGCTGCAACACATTGCTGGCTCATGCTTAATTTATGGTCTCCCAGAAAGTCCAGATTCTTTTTACAAATAATACTGTTGAGCCAGGTACCACCTGTCCTATACTTGTGCATTTGGTTCTTCCTACCTAAATACAGAACCATACATTTTTCCTTATTGAACAATGCTTTCTTGGATCAGACCCAATATCTAAATCTATCAAGAACCTTAAGCCTATTTTCTGAGGTGCTAGCAGTCCCCCATGACCACACCTCAGCAGCAAAATTTAATGAGGATTCCTTCTACCTAGGTCATTTAAGAGTACTGAGCCCAGGACTCAGCACTTGGGGGATACTCCCTCAGTTATCTTGCTTCATCTTGACATAATTAACCATCATGCTTGGGTCACTTTAGTCACGTTGTCAAAGAATGAATGAAATAAGATATTTGGCAAGATCTGTTGGTTTCTGGTTACAGCTTTGCTTGCTTCTAGGTATTTGCAAATCTGTTGCTTAATTGTCTTTTCCATGATCTTCCCAGGTATTGATGTCAAGGTGCAGTTTCCTAGATCTGTTTCCCCCACCCTTTTTATTTTTTATTTTGAAGATGGGAACCACACCAGTTCTTTCCCAGTCCTCTGGCGCTTCCCCTGTGCTCCAGGAGCTCTGAAGGATTTTGTTCAGTGGTTCCAACATCACGGCTGCCAGCTCTCCAGAACTAGCATGTAAACTCCCAGAAAGGTGCTATCTTACTAATTTTTTGCCTATTTTGACTTGCTTTCCTGTCCTGTCTCCCATGGTGTTGTTTTTGATAGGCTGGACTATTTTTTTCTTTTGTGTGAAAATAGATACAAAGAAGAAATTACACAGTTCCACTTTGTGACACCTTCATTCTGAGCCTTAGCTTTCCGGACTTTATCTTTGCAGATTCACGCTATTTGCTGATATTCTATTCTAATTATGAGCTTCTCTTGTGAAAGTACTGAGTCTCTGAAAAGCCTTGCCTTCTCTCTGCCCTTGAATCTGATTCTGCTCTGGAAGCAGCACCAAGGGCAGCACCAAGCCTTGACTGGCTTTTCTGGGCTTGCCATTGGACCAGAACCATTTAGTCCCAAAACTATCGCCCCGGCTTTCTTATGGAAACAGAATTATGCTCTGAAGCTTTTCTACCAGGTTATTTATTATTCCTTATTTTTCATACAGTGTGTGGTCCTCCTGCAGGAGCTCCTGTGCTGTTCACAACCTCTCTGCTTCAGCACAAAAGAAATTGATTGTCCTGGAGGGGAAACAGCTGGCAACGTCTGCCTGCTCCAGGCTCTTACTGGGGAGCTCCACATTCTTTGCTTCCTTGTAAATCAATAACAATAAATAGTGGGCCAATTGACCCCCATCTCTAGATGTTCTGATAATAGTTATTTATCCTTTAAAAAAAAACTTGGATTAACAAATCACACCGACAAGGGGCACCAATAAAGCTGTGTATTTGTTATGGCTCTTGATGTAGAGAAGACTGCAATAAGGAGTTGCTTGCCAAGTGGAAAGGCACTAAATCATTCAAAAATAAATCTGTATCGTCAGCCTGTTGAGAGGGTTTCCAAAGACACAGACCAAGGTAGGGAGGACACTCCAGAGGAAATAAAAGCTTTTCAGAGTTTGTATATTTTAAAAGATCTTCATCAGTTTAATTCAAAGTGCTTCGTTAGAATGAGTCATCCCTGAAAATAGAAAGCGATTGCGGAAGAAGATGGAGAAGTATTTCTCTCCATAAATGTAAACTTTCACTTAAAATGATTCTCCTCAGCTGTCTTGAGACTTTCTTGCCTAGCCCAGGCACGGACATTGTGCAGCGCACGTTTGAAAACTCTGATCCCTGATCCTGGGGCTCTGCTCCCTGTGGACAATCTGCAGCCTCATCTCAAAGGTTCCCATTGATTTTGCTGCAGACGGTTATCTCTTACTTTGCTTTACTTGCTCACTTTTTGCTTTAACTCAAAATCCTTAGAGGCCATAGTACCAATCATACAATATGATATTCTTAATATTTTCGTTTGGTTCTGTTAAATGAGTAGTGAAGTGCTGTGGGGGCCTTGCCATGCTGGGATCCTATGGAATCCCCCCCCCTCCATCCCCTCCTCTTGTCCCTCTTGCTCTTTGGCACCCTCTCTCTTTTATTGGAAAGGGAGCGTGTCTCCAGGGCCATTGGATGGGGCCCTCAAACTGGAATGCCCACGAAGGAGGGAAGTGAGGCTGAAGCCCCCCTGAGCCATGAAAGGAAAAGGCACAGAGTCCAGAGAGTCTCCTTTCCATGCAGCAAAGTTGAGAAAAGGCAATATTGGCAGACTAATTTGAGAATAGGATTAAGTGAAGGAGGAAGAAAGAGGAAATCAGAGGAAAATACATCTTCTAAAAATTATCAGATAAATAATAAAAAAAATTAAGAGTGTTAAGGTTCCTTTTAGCCTTGGAAAAACTTTTTTGTTTTGTACTGGGCTCTGCCAGGGCCACACCAGGTTTTATTCTTCCGTCTGGGGAGAGACGGCTGGTGAGTTCCCAAGTTTGTGTGTGGTATACAACACAAAGAGACATTGTTGGGGGCTGCAGGGGTGTGAATGCAAAACAAAAAGCAGAGACCGAAAAAGAATGTTAAAGTACTTTGGTCAGGTAGAAAAAAATGAAGAAGGATCGAATCTCATCACAAATACATGAATAAAGAGGGAATGTGAGTGTTTATTATTTATTAAATTTGTCAACCACTCACCTTACCCCAAGGTAACTGGGCAGTTTGCAATATTAAAAAGATTTTACAAAACCTATACAAAATAGGAACTAAATAATAAAAATATAAATACTCAGCCCTAATTAAAAACCGGGGAGGAAGGGAGTAGGATGAGAAGGGAGGAAGGGGGGATCTCTTATTCTGTCAACCACCCCAATGTAAAACCCTCCATTGGGGCCCCAAGCCAAGTCTTTAAGCTCTTGCAGGAGGTCGGAGCCAAGCTCACTCCCAGGGGCAGGATATTCCAGAGGGCAGAGAAAGTTCTTCTCCTAGACCCCGCCGGCTGTGATGCCCTGGCCAACAGGTCCCACTCCATTGGCCCAGTAGAATGAGAAGCTCCTTCAAGGGGTCTGGGCCCATGCCAGGAAGGGCTTCAAAGGTGATTACCAACACCTTGAATTATACCCAGAAGCAAACAGCAGCCCATGGAGGTGTTCCATGGGGCACCCTTGAAGCCCCAAAACTGCCTGCCCTGCTACATACTGTACCAGCTGTAGCTTCCAAATACTTTTCAAGGGGAACCCCATGTAGAGTGCATTGCAGTAGTCCAGCCGTGAGATGACCAGGGCTTGAATGACGGAGGGCAGGGATCCTGATCTAGGAGAGGCCACAACCAACACACAATCCAAAGTTGTGCAGAGGCTATGACTCTTCAAGCAGGAGTTGCAAGTCCAGGAGAAGCCTCAAGTTCTAGACCGGATCCATTTGGGGCAATGCCACCCCATGCGGAACAAAAATGTCAAAGTCCCAGATCTTGGGGCTCCATGCACCCAAAGCCATTCAGTCTTGCCAGGGTTCAGTTGACGTCTGTTGTCCCCCACCCAGGCCCCACAGCATCCAGGCACTGCCAGAGGGCCACACCAGCATCACTTGGGCCACCAGGGTTGGAAATACAGAGTTGAGTATCCTCCGCATACTGAGGATAACTCAACCCATGGTGACTGATGATCTCACCCAGCAGTTCGTGTAGTTGTTGAAATGGAGTGAAAAGAGAACATTGAGCCCTTCGGCACCCCAGAAGATAAGTGGCCGAGTGAAGTAACCTGGCACTGGATGGTAGGGACTGGAAGGAAGAGTGCGGAAGGAAGTCCATGCCACCATGAGGACATAAGAGTGGGAGCCATCTAGTCTATAACCAATAATCCAAGTGGAGAGAGATTCCTGTAGTCGGGAAGCTAGTGGATATTTACTGATGGTGAGTGTATCGATGAGGGGAAAATAACTGGTATCTGTAGTGTGGTTATTAAAGTTTGACAGCCTTAAAGAAAACCTAGATGTGCTAACAGAATTTTCAAAGAAAGAGCAATAGGAGTTTGAATTGGGGCGGGCTGAGATTGTTCATTGTAGGAAGGAGGGAAAAGGATTCTCAGGATTGACTGAAAAGAGAGTCAGTTGGCAAATATAGGATTGCTGTGTTTTGCCGCGTAACACGTGGGTTGATCCCACCTAATCCCACCTTTATCTACTGCAGCATCTACTGCAGCAATTGTTGAAGAGGCTTTAAGGAATATACAGGGGCATATTTAAAGGTTTATTTTAAATCAGATAGTCAAACTGGAGAGCTAAGTCATTAAGGCATTCAATTTGCTCTATACAGAGTATTGCATTAGCTGAAAGGGTTGTGCACTCAAGTTCTTGACCAACTTTTTTTTAAATTTTTTTTTAAAATTATTATTATTATTTTAATTTGATTTATATGCCGCCCTTCTCCGGAGATTCAGGGCGGCTTACAATGCGCTAAGCAATAGCCTTCATACTT
>JANHFK010003749.1:46693-58355 GCA_036250565.1 Sibynophis collaris | reverse complement strand
GAGGGGGTCGCATGCATGTGCTCACACCCATAATTCAATGGGTCCTGTGCATGCATGCATGATCCACCCCCCGCGCTCCCCCTGCTTTTGGCATGTGATGGCCCGGTGGGCCTGTTTTTCGCCCTCCCCAGGCTCCAGAGGCTTTCTCAGAGTCTGGGGAGGTCGAAAACGGCCTTCCCCACCACTATGGAGTCCAGAAACAGCCTGTTTCCTGATTTCCGGTGAGCCCGGAAGGCCCGAAAATCAGCTGGCCGGCACGCGCATGCGCACTGCAGCTGAACTGGGGCAACGCTCACATGCCCACCGATATGGCTCTGTGTGCCACCTGTGGCACACGTGCCATAGGTTCTCCATCACGGTCCTAAGGAATGTGAATCAAGGGCCAATTGACGAGGAGCAGAAAATTCACAAGCCCTGCCCCACCCCCACCCTTGCTGGCCACAGCTCCTAACTCTGATCTCTCCCAAGGGAGTTGAGGCAAAGGCTCTGCCGACAGGGAGGAGAGCTGGCAAGACTTCAGCTGGTTCCCAGATGCCTTTGGAACTTTGGTGCCTTCTGTGGACATTTCCAAAGCTGCCTTTTGGGCATCCTAGGCAGAAGGGAGCCTTCTCCTGCATTGGTGGCTTGGCTTCGTGGCCTCTTGTGGAAGTGAATTTGCTCTCCTCTCTCCTCTTGCTCCGTGTATTCCCGTGCTCCGAGCAAGCAAGGCTGCTGAGCTGAGGGATCCAGCTAGAACCAGAGCAGGCTTTCCCACAACGTTTCTCCTCACCTGTCATTTGCAGAGCAGGCTTTTTTCAAAACAATTCCTAAATTTTTCTTGGCTGGAAGATCTTCTGTAATGAAGACCAACCAAGCTGCCTTTTCCTTTTCTGAAAGGGCTTGTAAAGGTACTTTTAAAAGAGGTTAATCATTTAACTCATTCCCCGTGATCCATTTGGCCAGGAGCAGAGAGGTTTGCTATTATTCCCTTTGAAGTTGAACTGCTGAAGAATGGGAGGCATGGCTTTCCTTTGCTCTGTCTAAAATGGTGGTTTCACAAATGGTGTCACATATTAAATAAGGGCATTTGTCCACAAATAAGCCCCTCGCCTGCCCAGTACTTTCCCCTCTGAGATGCCAGAGAAGGTGAAAGGGGTGTCATTTTCTGTAGGTAAAGGGGGTCAGCTAGATGAGGATAAAAGGGTGGGTGGGCGTTTGGAAGTACCTCCGAGACTTGTTTAGGTTGGTTTGGACCCCTAAGCTAACACTCCAAGTGGAAAGGAAGCGTGTCTCCTTTCTTGGAGAAAGAAACAATATCTTCCCTCCCTTTGGTCTTTTAATAACTGGCTTTCATTTTTCTTAGAAGCCCTGTTGCCTTGAAAGCTCAGCTTGCTCAGGACTCTGTCTCTGTCCCCGTCTCCTTTCTTTTGCTCCTTCCTTTCATGGGGCCTCTTTCTTGGCACACCTCAAAGGTTCTTTACTAGGTACAGGAGAATCCAAATGACTTTTCCTTTTTCTACACAGGTCTCACAGCACTGTACTGCATATGCCACGCTACTCAGTTTGTGTCTGGATGTTTTATCCTTGGCATAGACAAGCTTCTGCAACGTATGGAATGACAACATTGCTTTGTTTATAGTTTTCTTCTTTGTCTGTTAAGGAGGAGCTCCTGCTGGGTCTCGTTTGGGGGCTTGATGAAGGCCCACTTGGGATAGCCACACGTTCCGAGGGCTTCCTTGATGTGTTTTCGTTCTTTTTTCTTTCCCATCTTCTCTGGTAGGCAGGCCTTCAGCTTGGGGGTGTAGGGTTCTGACGACTCCCATTTTGTGCTCCAGTGGGTGGTGGGAATCAAAATGTAAATATTAATCTGAGGGGGGGGTTTCTATAAACTTCCATGTTAGGACTTCTGTCTTCCTTAATGTGTACTGCACAATCCAGGAAGGCTAGATTATTTTCCTTAACATGTGAATTTGATGTATCTGTCCACAGAGTTGATACATTTGGTGAACACTGCCAATTCCTATGTTTTGATCTTGATCAAGTATCATCTATATACCTATCTCAGTGAGTGGTGGGATTCCTGTGAAAAAGTTTAGGGCTTTGGTTTCTACCTCTTCCATGTAGAGATTGGCCACAATGGGGGACACAGGTTAATCCATGGTGCAACCCTGTTTTTGTCTGTAGAAACCTTCATTGTATTTAAAAACATGGTCAGGCAGAGATCCAGCATGGCACACATGTGGTTTGGGCTGAATTTAGTTCTGTCCCCTAATGTGCTGTTTTGTAACAGATGTTTCATCACTACCGTGACAGCTTCAGTTGTTGGGATATGAGTGAAGAGGGGAGTAACATCATAGGAAACCATGGTCTCATCCGAGTCCAATTTTAGTTTCCAAATCTTGCTGGCAAAGTCCTGTGAATTGTTGATGTGATGGGTGGTGTTGACAACTAGAGGAGCTAATAAAGTGGTTAGATGTTTTGCAATGTTGTAGGTGACAAGAGTTGATGCTGCTGACAATTGGTCTATGTGGAGTTCCCTCTTTGTGGATTTCAGGGAGTCCATATATGCATGGGGTGGCTTCCCCACGGTAAAGACAGTAGTGGTGTGGCTTGCCAATGGCATTGTATTTCAGTAGTAGTTAAAGAAAATAGAGTAGTCTTCCTGTATTGTGCAGTACATATTAAGGAAGACAGATGTCCTAATATTGAAGTTTACAGAAAACCCCCACACAGATATTGATATTTACATTTTGATTCCCACCACCCACTGGAGCACAAAATGGAGGCTATCAGAACCCTACACCCCTGAGCTGAAAGCCTGGGAAAGATAGGAAAGAAAAAGAACGAAAACACATCAAGGAAGCCCTCGGAATGTGTGGCTATCCCAAGTGGGCCTTCATCAAGCCCCCAAAAGAGACCCAGCAGGAGCTACTCCTTAACAGACAAAGAAGAGAAAAAATAAATGAAACAATATTGTCATTCCATACACTGCAGGAATATCTGAAAAGCTTAGAAGGATCTTCAACCAACACAACACATGTGCACACTTCAAATCCAAGAATACACTAATGCAGAAGCTTGTTCACCCCAAGGATAAAACACTCAGACACAAATTGAACAACGTTGTACATGCAATACAATATAGTAAGACATGTTCAGATCTGTACATTGGTGAAATCAAATAACCACTTCATAAATGCATGGCACAATATAGGAGAACAAAGCCACCAGGACAAGGTTCAGCAGTCCATCTGCATTTAAAAGACACGGGCCCCTCTTTTGAAGACAGCAAAGTCCACATTTTGGACAGAGAGGACCGCTGGTTTGAAAGAGGGGTCCAAGAGGCCATTGATGTCAAAATTGAGTATCCCTCTCTCAACAGAGGGGGAGAGGTACATCATCTATCTCCTGTCTACAATACTGTCCTTTCAGCAGTTCCAAGAAGGCTCCACATCCATTTGCACCACTCAGTTGACCCTGAGGACACAGACAAACCTCCAAATGGCCTCAACCACCCTCTAAAAAGAGTATAAATCCTTCCCTTCCCCACCATCCAGTCAGAGCTGAAGAAGCTTCTTGGATGAGAAGGGAAACGTCTTCAAAGGAAAACAAGGAAGTCCAGTTGTCTCTTCGAAAAGCACCTTTGGTAAAACATTTACCTTAATTACAGAGATTTTATCCAATGAAGATAACTGTAATTTATCCCATCTTAATAGGACTTTTTTATACCATTCCAAAGAGGCACAAAGTTATTTTGAAACAGTTTAGAATTTGTATTTGTGTAACTCCCAGGTATTTCACCTTTTTCTCCTCCTGTCTTTTTTCCCTCAAATTTCAAAGAACCGAGAGGTCATAGTCTTAACAAGCCTTGTTGTTTTCTGTTTATTTATTTTAAAGCCCACTTAAACGCTTTAAAATGCCACTGCTGACATTGTAGCTATTATTTTCTGTCCCCATTCTTCAAATATCTCCTGGAGTATTTCTAATGTCATGCCGTTTTCTGTCATTTTGACTCAGTGCTGACCAAAGACAAAAGATAAGCCTGTCTCCTCCTTTATCTTTCATCTTATATGCCTTGAATCTTTAATGCCTACTGGTGTCCAATTTCTGAAATAATAAAATCTTGAATTTCTATTATGACTAAGGTAAACTAAACAATTTTGTTCCTACAAAAGTGCTGTTTGTATAAGTATTTCCAAAATCTTACACTAAAACCCCTGATCATTCAAATTTATCTGGTCCTTAATTTGTCGGATTAAAGTCTCGTTAAGGTTTTGCCATTTATTTCAAATTCTTAAGCTTATAGTTAACGAAGGTCAACTCACCAAGTAGCTTTGCAAATGTATCATTTTAAAGAACTCTAACAGCCAGGATAGTAAAGTAGGTAATTTCCCAAAGTGGTTAGAAAGTGAAGGATTTGGTGTCCTTTAAAAGGCTCTGCCACAGTTGAGAGCTTCATGGCTTCCCTTCATCTCCCAGTATTCAAAGCTGATGAGAAACCACCATCCAGAGCTCAAGCAGTCAATCTCCCATCCTCTCCTTATCCATAGAGGTTCCGAGAGACTAGCCGACTCTCTGGTTCTTCAGTCACCATCATGAGATCATCGCTGCTCATTTGGAGACATGCTAGCTCACCATTCCTCCCCAGAAGTCTCTCTCTCTCTCACACACACACACACTTAAACACTGCATGGTCTATTGATAATCTTATTGAAAGGCATTCTTCCCTTGCATAGATGTAGATTCTCGAAGACATACGGCACAGCAAATACCTTTATCCAATAAAAAGCAAAACGGGGCGCCTGGCATAATTGATTAGCTGCTAGATATTTATCAGAGCACAGTAATGTACTGTGCAAGAATTAGGTACCTGTACATCCTCCGGCAGGTCTCAAGACGAAGCGCTCTCTTCCCCCAAGAACTAAAATTGGTCTTCTTATCAAAGACCTTTGGGTATAAAATGATGCTTTTTCCACATGCTAACCCAACACCCTTGAAAAATTAAATTCAAACCATTGAAAGATAATTAAATGAAAATTTGCCTTATTTCATTCCTTCTTTCCAATCTTTCCCATTGGCTGCTTCTTGTTTAACAGAGAGAGAAGGAATGTAGAAGATGGACAGGCCCTGAAAGTTCAAAACAATCTGGGAAAGTTTCAAATTGGAATTTTGCTGTGCTGGAAATACAAGCACATGTACTGTAAAATCTGAGGGATAAAGATTTGTTAGTATGTCAAGCAGGAGGGAGGCTTAACTTGCATCTGTAGTGCTATTTGTTATGAACTTGATTATTGTCTTTGAACATACAGTACAATATTCTGCTATTTTAATACAATAACTGTGGCTACTGAATCGGGTGCAGTATCTTTTCCATATCAGTAAAACTTAGGATATTGTTGAGCAGGCAGTTTGATGATTGTGCTAGTGCTTTTTGCCCACAAATCAAGCCCTTCTTGTCACCTTATCTGGCCAATTGAGAGACAACCTTTATAGACCCTTTTCTTAAAGAGCAGCAAAGTTGTCAAGATCCATCCAATCCCCAGGATCTTCCCCAAACCTGTGGCCAACCCACCAAGGGTGCAGTTTTTCTGACCTCAAGAGCAGCAGTGGCAGGCAGCTTCTTCCCACCAGCCCATAGGTGCAACTAGAGACACAGGCCTTTGTGCCCAGGGGTGTCTGCGAAAGATCATGTATGTTGGGAAGAATCTTAATGACAGAAAGGTTTCCTGTTGCCCCTGCTCTGCTGCTGCATTGACCTGGAAAATAACAGACTAACATGCTTGGAAGGGACCTTGGAGGTGGTCCAGTCCAACTCCCTGCTCAAGCAGAAGACCCTGTACCATTTCAGACCAATGGTTGTCCAACCTCTTCTTAAAAACCTCCATGGGTGGAGCACCTACAACTTCTGAAGGCAACCCATTTCACTAATTAATTATTCTCACTATCAGGAAATTTTGCCTTCTTACTAGGTTGGATCTCTTCTTGTTTGGTTTTCATCCACTGTTTCTTGTCCTGTGATTTGGAAATAGGTTGGTCCCCTCTTCTCTTACATATTGGAATGCTGCTATCATACCACTCAGCAAACTGCCATTTTCAGCATGTTATATTCAGGAGGGATCAGAGCACAGTTCTGTATCCTCCCCTGTGGTCTATTCCGCTGTGCTTGTGAACGCAGCACTTCCACAAATTCTGTTGAAAGGAAGCCTCAGACTACACACGTTTCAAGAGCAGGCAGGTTGCCTTTCCTTTTCCCAGCTCTTCCTGCCCCCCTCTGCCCTGGCTGCCCCCCCCAGCGCTCTTTTCGAGTGTCACTCTGCCATTAGCCTACAAGCACTTTAGAGACGGACAGTCTGAGGGGCAGGATGTCTCCTCTTTCATCAGATATTTGAGAGAGAAGCTGAGCATTCCTATAATTGCCTGGAATTAACTGATAAATGCACCCAAATTGCTGGGATGTGTGCTCCCGCATGGCCAGCACGCACACCATTTGAAACATGGCAGGCGAGTGGTTTGAACTGGTGGGGAAGGGAAGGCTGTGCCCTTTACTTGCAGAAGCTGAAGCCTTGGCCATGCGTCTTCTGGTCCACAAAGACCGGGGCTACAGCTGCTGAGCTTGGTTTATGTGGTTTCCAGGTCACCGTGCCCCTCCTGCAATTTACAAGCAGCTCTCCTTTGTGCAGATTGTAGTCAGGTACGGCAGCTGTCTGCAAACAAATGCTTGCAAATCCACAAGAGCAAAACATCCAACATTTGGTCTTCCTAGCCTGGATTGTCTGGCGGTGCTCTTGATTGTTAAGCCAGGAAGATTTAAGGGAGTCCAGAAGAAATCTATCTTGCTGAAGCAAACTCTGAAATCCCTTTCCCAGGTCAACCTCTTGGTTAACTCACTTGCCTTTCCCAAAACTCCAGGCGGTTGGCAGGGTGGACCCAGGCAGGCCTACTCCGGACCTGTTCTGTAAAGTCTTCCACCCCTGGAGTCCCAGGGGACGATCACTTAAACAGGAGCCAGCAGTGTGCAATAGCAGTGAAAAAAGCTAATACAATCCTGGATTGTATAAACAGGCAAAGAATCAAAATCATGTGAAGATGTTGAGACTTTGCAAAAAGTGCAGAGATGAGCAACTCAGATGATTAAAGGCCTGAAGACCAAAGGTGGTATTCAGCCAGTTCTGGTGAACTGGTAGCGGAAATTTTGAGTAGTTCGGAGAACCGGCAAATACCACCTCCGGCTGGCCCTGCCCCCATCGATTCTCTGCCTCCCGACTCCCACCTGATTGGCTGGGTCTTCCTTTGTTGCCCTGCACAGGAGAATGGAGCTGGAAAGCAGGTTAGTGGGGTGAGGAGGGAATGGGGATATTGCAGTATCCTTCCCCCAGGAGTGGGGTGGGAATGGAGATTTTGCAGTATCCTTCCCCCAGGAGTGGGGTGGGAATGGGGATTTTGCAGTATCCTTCCCCTGCCATGCCTACCAAGCCACACCCACAGAACCAGTAGTAAAAAAAAATGAATTCCACCACTGTCTGGAACAATAGAGTTATGATCCAGTTTCAAAGTTGTGATGACCACAAGTTGGATGCTTGACGGCATGGCTGCAATTATGGCCATGTGCAGCATCTTGCAGTCACTTGTCTGCATGATGATGATGATGATTTTATGAAGTTTGCTGAAAAGCAGAAGTTACTTCTGATTTTTGGAAAAACTGCAGCATAGCAAACAATGGGTACACTAAACAACCACAGCATTCATTTTATGACTGTTGCGTTGGCTTAGTGACCACAGTCAGTGGTTAAGGTTATAAAATCAGTTTGGTCATGTGTCCAATCTGATTTATGACTGTCATAACATACTACCGTAATGGGTAGGCTGACAGGCTGGATTCACACTTGCTACCTTGCATCACTGGAATTACTTAGAGCAGGGGTGTCAAACTCGCATCGTCACAGCATTGTATCACGAGTTCTTTCCACTTTGCTAAACTGGGTGTGGGCGTGGCCAGCACGTGATGCATCCAGCCCGCAGGCTGTGAGTTTGACAGCCCTGACTTAGAGGGATGAAAGGCAGGTTTTTTTGTGTCTGTACTAAGAACTGCCTCCTTGAGAAGAACGAATCCTGATGTATCATCTTGACTTTTTGGTTCCCTCTGCCTTGTGCTGGCCAGAAGTGCTGTTTAAAGGGACCAACTTTGATCTAGTTTAGCGTTGGCAGGCATTTCTCGGGTGCTTTTATTCTCCAGCCCTTGTATCACTAGACACAAGATCAGATTAAAGCAATATCCAGGCACGTTCATGATAGGCAGGGCTGGTGGAAGTCTTAAGATTGTGCAAATTCATAAGCCACTTAGCCTCCAAGGATTTGTGTGTGTGTGTGTGTGTGTGTGTGTGTGTGTGTGTGTGTGTGTAAGTTTAACTGTCTTTAGTTGAACCTTGTTAATATAGCAACGTTAATGAAGTATTATTTTCTCCATTTGTCAAATTAGAGTGGAGCAAGGATGCTCTCTCTTGAAAATATATTTGTGCAAGAATTTAGATTTTTTTACATTTATTACCTATTTTTAAACATCTCTTGCTGAAATCGCTTTGGGGCTCTTGGTTATCTTCAGTGGATAATTTTTGTTCAGCCTTGATAGGCCTGCTTGAAGAGTTTTGTATTGTAATCCCGTTACATTCAGAGTAACTCCAGATTAATCCTCTAGAAGAGCTCTGCCTTTTTCATTTGATGTTCCATGGGAATATATCTCCAGGGGACTTTCGCCATTGGCTGGTGAAGGTGGGTTGCCACTTCGAGCCTTGGTCACCCAGAGGCAGGGGAAGGGGCTTGCAACAAGTTGGAGGAGCCAGTTGGCAGACATCTACAGGCTCTTCTTCATGGTTCAACTAGATGAAGCCCCGGAGGTCGGTGGGGGTCCCTTCATACAGTTCATGGCGTCAGAGAATGTAAAACAAAACCTACGGGGCTGGCGTTGAGCTGAGAAGGCTTCCTTGGTTCCTCCTCCTTTCCAAGCCTGGTAGAACAGTTGCTCCGCAGCTCAGCTGCATGGTTTCTCTGAGACAGCGGTGGTGCTTTTACGAAGGTGTGGCCCTGAAGCCTGGTAGCGGAGAGACAGAAGTACTTGCTATTCTCAGCCCACTCCTGGATAGACTTGCAAGGTCAGCCGTGCAATTTGATTACCCTGCCTGCCAGGTGGGAGCCTGCCTGCAAGAGTGACATCCAGCCCCCAGCAGATGGTTCCTTGCATGTCAAGCGTGTTAGGATGGAAAACATACATCATCAGGTGTTCAAATTAATGGGCTGTTAAGAACAATCAGTGTTTTGAATTTGCAACTAAATAGCACTACAAAATGAACATAAAACAGTGCTGGAGACGGTGTTGTTCTTGTCCCTGTTAGGTACTTAATGAAACTAGATGCATTTACAAAGCAGAAATATCCCCTTCCAGTTTACAGTTGATGGAGGGCACAGCTAAAGGAGAGCATCTTTGGTGAGCAAGCAGAAGCCGGCAGACTGATGATCTGTAGCAGAGGGCAAAAATGGACATGCCTCCAGGCACAGGTCTTGAGATGCAACCTTGGGCTTTCACAGAAATGGGGTGGGTGGATTCGTATTGGTTGGACTCCCTAAAACTAGCACGTAGAGTATTCAGAACATTTCACAACCTTACTCAGACATTATGCTGCACACAGAAACAAAACAAAAGGGGGAAAAATAGACATTTGTTGAAAAAATGGGGAGAAAGGGTTGTTAAAACCCCAAACATTCCCATGTATGGAACAAGAATAAGAGTAGAAAGTGATGTTGTTTTTTTCTCTGTGGTCGGCAAGATTTTTTCTTACAAAAATGCAAAAACAAAAAGAAGAAAGAAAACGAAAAGAAATGTTTAAAGAAATGACCTTTAATCTTAATCACAAAAAGTATAAATGAGAATAACTCTTCATCTCATAAAAGGGTACAAATATGTCTTCTTTTCCATAACCCATCCCTTATTTATACGTAAAATCATCATAAACTTTCCAGTCTTGGTGTCAGCAAATGTCTATAAATGGTCACTACAGCTTTATGAAAACATGTGTCATTTTAATCTTGGTCAAAGAAACCAACTTTATATTCCTTTCTTTTACCTCTGACAATTTTGATCTTTAATTCTTTCAGCTATTGTGGTGGGATTTGGTTTTTGTTCAATTTTTCTTTTTCCCAACTCAAAGGCTTCTTAGAGGTTTTAACAAACTCCATGGTAAATCCAGTAAAAAGTCATTATCCCCTTCTTTTGGTTTATCATTTGTATTTCCAGCTTCATTTTCAAACCTTTAACCAGGTTCTTGTCCTTATTCGGGTCTTTCTCTGGGCTTGATACTTTAGCTGCCTTCTATGTTGTGTTTATTAGCCTGTGTTTTTGGTTTTAATATTTGTACATCAGACAAATTTTTATCTACCTATCACCTCATCATGAACATCTTTTGGACAATCACTCTGTAGAAGCAGATGTCATTGCTGACATCACTGACATTGTTTACAAATTTCTGGCCCCATTCTTTGAAAATCTCATGGAATATTTAAACATTCTAAAGTTTTGTGTCATTTTGTAAGCCCCTTACAAAGAAAAAAGCAAGGGCAAGTGTACAGTTTTTTTCCCCTTTTCCTTTTCTGCTTGGAGTCTTTAGTCCTCCCCAGTGTCCAATTTCTGAAGTCCTGAAGTTTAAAACGTCTGTTATGACTTAAGATAGACAAAACAATTTGCTTTCCGTGAAAATCTGTTTATTTTATATAATAAAAGCTTATAGTAACAAATATTTAAAATTTGCCTGGACCCTTAATTAGTTTATAACTTTCTTAAATCAAAGTCTTATTTGCTTTTTACTATTCATTTCCAATTCTTTACATTCTTAAGCTTTTTCAAAAATGGAAGTAAATTCACCAGATTGCTCTTAAACCTTATTGCTCTGAAGGTCTCTAATAGTGTCAAGGTAATTAAATAGGCAATTTCTGAAGGTGGTTAGAAAATGAGTTAGCGACCCCAATGTCTTTTAAAAGGTTCCTCCACAGTTGTCTCAGACCTCCAGGAGACTGCTGCCCTTTGGCCTCTTCATGAGGAGCAGCTACTCTGAGATTACACATGGGGGTAATCTCCCATCCTTTCCTTGTCTGGAGAAGTTCCCAAAAACTATTTTACTTGCTGATTCTTCAGTCTTTGCCATGGTTGTCGTCTTTGCTCGGAGACATGCTTAGCTTGCCGTGCCTTCCCTGGAAGTCTGAATTATCTGACCTGCAAGGTTTTCTGAATTGTAGAAACTAGGAATAACTAGAACAACAGTAACAAAAATAGCCCAACCCCTGCCCCAAAATACTGAAAAAAGATCTCAGTATCTGTGTGCATTTTAAGGCAAGTTTCATTCTGGTACTGTCACAAACTACTGAGTTGAGTATATAGTATGTCTTGAGATATTCTTTTCTTTTAATTCTTAGCATGCAGTTTAAGCCTCTTATTAAAAAAAGAAGTAGAATTATCAAGGCTTAATTATCAAACAAGAGCCGAGGTGGCGCAGTGGTTAGAGTGCAGCACTGCTGGCTACTTCAGTTTGGCAGTTCGAATTTCACCAGCTCAAGGTGGACTGAGCCTTCCATCCTTCCGAGGTGGGTAAAATGAGGACCCAGATTGTTGGGGGCAAGAGGCTGACTCTGTAAACCACTT
>JANHFK010003749.1:29279-40013 GCA_036250565.1 Sibynophis collaris | reverse complement strand
AGAGGAGGGGAACAAGGCAGTCGCTGAGCCTCCCTTTTTGCCCAGTCTTGGTGGTCTCCATTGGGACGGAGAATTTACGGCCTCCAAGTGGCTCCCATGGAGTCCCCAAATTAACCTTTTCAAAAGACATCATTTCATTTCTAAAAATGACATGGCTGCCAGAATTAATGAGAATTCTCCTCAGACATCTGACAAGGTAGGTGATCAAAGATCATTACCCAATTTGGCCCTTGAGCATAGAGGCCCCGGCCACATAAAAAGATGGCTGCCCTTCACTTTGTAGGGAGCATATCGAGTCTTGTAGGATCAGATCAAAAATGTATACAATATGCCCCTTTGTCTGCAAGAACGGTGGTCAGAACTCCAGTTGCTCAGAAATATAAAAGCATAATGATGGAAAATTCCCTGTTCCATTCCTGCAGCCGTAGATTCAGGCAATACTGCTGTTCTGGGCATTGGGGAAATTTCCATATAATTGTAATGGTGAACATCAGCAGTCAGTGCTGAATATTGAGAAGCATTTAGAGGAACATAATTCCATCTTGTCACACCGACTGTGACAAACACAACAGGAGCATTTTTAGGGGCAGCCACCACCATCATGATGTCTTATCATTCCCAAATGGTTTGCTCAAATCCTAACACATTAATTTTTGTAAACACTAAAAATATTCCTTACAAATTTGTGCAAGCCTGCACTGTGAAACCTTGCGTGAGAAGATTGGATTATCAAATCTTACAAAGTTATTTCTTATTTCTTCGCATTATGTTTACACAACTGCCTGGATGAATGGGAGCTGCCTTAAAATTCTTTCATGCTACCCTCTCGGCCTGGGCTGGCCAGAGGAATCCAGAGGGGCTTCATTGGCATTCTGGTGGCTCTGGTGTCTCCCCCCCCCCAGGAGTAGTAGTAGCAGTGCCCAAGAGCAGCAGGTTCATAAGGTTTCATTATATGACAGAAACTTCCATAAACTTTTCCTCTTTTGATGATATGCCCACTCATCGTATAAACTGCCAACCTGTCATGGAAAGTTTTCTTAGGAACCTTTTTTTTTCTCCTTTCAGCCCGCAAATTAAAGAAATTGGGCAACCTGAAGATGCAAGAAGAAGGGGAGATGGCAGGGCCGTCGAGCCCCACTGAGGAGCAAGCCACGAAAATGCCCATAGCACACATTGATGGCCTGGAATGCCAGCCGATCTTCCTCAACGTCCTGGAAGCGATTGAGCCTGGCGTGGTTTGTGCAGGGCATGACAATAACCAGCCCGACTCCTTTGGCTCCCTTCTCACCAGTTTGAATGAACTTGGAGAGAGGCACCTGGTACATGTGGTGAAATGGGCAAAAGCCTTGCCAGGTAAGGAGCACTTTCGTGTACCCCACATTCAGCGAGGGTCGGAAGATGTTATGGAAGGGGAGGGTCTCAGGTGATAGAGAGGAGGCTTCCTGGAGATTGAAAGAGCTTTGTGGAAGAAGGTGATAGCTAACATAGAACAATAAGGTTTGAAGGGACCTTGGAGGTCTTCTAGTCCAACCCCCTGCTTTGTTATTGCCACAAAAACTGCATGGAATGGTCCATGAGGGATTGCATTGATCTCAAAGAAACCTGACGGAGGGCACGTGGTGTGGATACATTCCTTGGTATCTTTCAGGCTCCTGCTGACATTAGACTTATTTTTAAAGGCAAAGAAAGGGCCAAGGGATCTATTGCCTATTTATATTTTTGGGCTTCACGTAGGTCCTGTTGGCATTTTGGAAAAAAATAAAATAAAAAGGCTCTCAAAAATCAAAATGTGATTTAGGCTCAAAAATCCTTGAGCCTAAAGAGATGGTCACCCTGAGAGCAGACATACAAGGTTCCTTTTGCCAGGATTGTGCTGAGAAATGCCTGCTGCCTTCGCCTGCCCCTTGTTTCCCCACTCCCTGGAGTATTTGCCTCCCTCTCTCTGGCCAGAGAAGGTCCAGCTGTACTGAAGGCTTTTTTACCTGCCCAGTATTTCTTGCTCAGGTATTATTTGAGGCTTATTTTGATTTGATTGATTTGTGCTCAGCTTCAGTTTCTAATGCAAAATAAGAAAACCGTTTCCGTTCAAATATTACACAGCGTTCCTTCTTCCATTATCGTGCATATTCTTTGAAATTAAATTTTGTTGTTTTCTTCCATTATCTGCTGTCAAAATAATAGGTAAAAAGCCAGTTGGAGAGGGAAATCATACATAAGAAATCCATCAGTGTAAAAGAAAAGCAGAAGAAAAATCCCAAGCCACCATTCTATAGAACAAATGAAAGAATCCAGTTTTTCAAAATATTGAAGGATCTTACAGAACAAGATGCTCCCTGAGAAAATATATTTCAGACCGCTCCGTGAGAGCTTAGCCTTGTGATTCTTTCCAAGTGGCCTTTTCTTTATGCACTGCATGCAAGCAAATCAAAATTTAATAGGGGCAGCTGATGGCTCTATTCCAGTCTTTGTCCAAAAGACTCAAACGATGCACCTGAAACAGTCCGTGTTGCATCAAGGGCACAAGGTGACCCTGTCCCAGGAAGCTTCAAGGACCCAGAGGCCACCCAAAACCCCTCGCAGCCCCCGTGGCCCTGGCTCTGGCTCTGAATTGCCAGGGCCCTCGGGGCAGGCCCCCTCCCTTCAAATTCCCTGACCTTCAAACTCCTTATTTTCAGCATCCAAAAACCTGGACTGCTGTGAAAGTAAAC
Source organism: Sibynophis collaris (assembly GCA_036250565.1). Lineage (NCBI taxonomy): Eukaryota > Metazoa > Chordata > Lepidosauria > Squamata > Sibynophiidae > Sibynophis > Sibynophis collaris. The sequence continues at coordinate 37,305 of JANHFK010003749.1, read as the reverse complement.
ATCAGCCATTAAGCCGTATCTTTATTCTCCCAGGTATTCCTCGGGGAAAGGGGAAGACAAGAGGAAAAAGCACCCTGCAGAGCAGACCTTGGCAGTTTCAGATTAAAGGACAAGTGGGGATGACACCTTTTATGATTAGGCAGCTCTCCTTAGGAGAATCTTGTAACCCCCTCAAAATTCCACACACACCCCAAAAGGTTTTGCGTTACAACAAGTGCTCTTCCCTTTAGAGCCTGAGCTTTAGGACTATAAAAGGAAGCCTGAGCTGTCACCGAACTCCTCCCCTCTGGATAATCTGGCCCCCCAGGTGCCTCTTTATAGTATTGCTCTCGATTCGTGGACAAAAGCAGGACAAAAATGCACTAATAAGGCATAACTAGGAAGCTGATGCAATGGTGCTTAAACTTTGGGAACCTTTTGAATTTTCAATATTTCTGCATAAATGTGATCTAAATGTTGTTTGGTCTCCAGGCAAGTGCCAAAACCAGATAAAGAAAACCAAATTAAACAAATGAGCCAAAACCATTCACTGATTGATCAAGGAAAGCGATCCGAAGCGATGTATTTATGTGTGGCAAAAGTATGTCTCTATCTTTGCTTTCAGTAACGGTTCTGTCCCTCCCATCCCACCTCCCTTAAGACAGCAGATCCTGCAGCTAAACATTTCTGATAAGTGCTGACCAGCCCCTCGCATCAGCTGGGAAGAATTTTAGCCCACTGCTTCCTCCAGAACAGCCTCCTGGCTCTAACTTCCCCTTCACATGGAGCCTTGGAGGTTTACATACTTTCACTACACACAAATATGTAGATTTGGGTCATTTTTCTGAATGAATAAATGAAGGAATGTTCTGGTTCTGACTGATTAATTTGTAGGATGAAAGAGGCATCTACTTCCTTTTTCAACGTCACCTCAGTCCTGCTTATAAAGTATTGCCAATTCTAATTTCTGCTCATTTTCATGAAAGCTGCATAGGAGTTATCGGTTTCTCGCTTAATCTCACTTTTCCATCAATGTTTAATTTGTACCTATACCTGTCTCTGTGTGCATGCTTAAGCAAGTTGTATTTATAAAAGAAAAAAATTCTACCACCTTCATTGATTGTTAAGTCTCTAAATACCTGCTGAAATAAAAATTCATATAATTAAAAGAACAATGTTTGTTTTTGGTAGTAGAATTCTACCTCCTTTCATTAAATGCCTCTTCCTCAAGAGGGTCTCCATCTATTTTGGATAGTGATCATTGCATCATCCCTGTCAACCCACCCACACCCATCATTCTGTGGACACCCTAACTGGGAATAATGGGTTGCTCTTGTTGAACACGTGTGCAGGCCCTTCTTTGGGGAAGTTGCCTTGTCATATGGGAAGCGATCAGGCCATATGGATCCCAGCACAGAGTTCCGTCAGAAGAATATGCTGATTATATCCGTTGCAGATGGAAGCTTGTTGCCATGCTGGAGGAAAAGGTGAACAAACTGGAGGCCACCCTTTTTCCATAAGGTTTCAGACATGAAGGCTGGCGGGACACAGTCCGCTGCCCAGGAAGAGGGGAGAAGAGGTTGGGGGGAAAATACTCTGGTGAGCATTGAAAGAGTGGCTAAACTAGGAGAAAGCCTGCATCACGGCAGCCAACCAGCTGCATGTGGAGAAAGAACTCCAACCAGCTGAGAGGGAGACTTTTATACCGGTTTCTCCAAATACAATGGAAAGGACCTTCAGGGCTTCAGCCACCAACAAAACCAGACTCCCCACTGAGGAGGTAAAAGTGATACGGGCGAGAAATTTACTGACACGGGAAACGGAAGAGCATAAGAAGCAACCCACTTCCTGATGAACGTGGAGAAAAGATGATCCTAACTCATCAAATTGATATTGGCCGATTCATGTGTATTCTGATCTGGTTAAACAATATTGCTAGAATATAAAAACCCTTCAGAATATTACAGCCTGGGCAGGTAGGTGGACCAGCTGGAGAGGTACTAATCCTCCCTGCTCGTCCTTAACAGGCAGGGAAGGAAAATCAGGAGCCTGGAAGGAAAAAACCGGCAAGGAATGTCCCATGGAGGAAGACCTGAAGTCCTAAACCCTGGCCTCCATCACCTGTGTAAGGGATTCCTTGTGCTACAACCCATAAGAGAAGGGGAAATACCTTTAGCAAAAGCCTTGCAGGGTTTAGGAAAGATTTTAAAATAAATTGAAAGGAGGCAGCAGCCCAGACGTCAGTAGAGGGAAGGCTGGGCATTAGAACCGTAGCTGCAGATAATAATGGCAGAGGAATGAAATGGAAAACTTACTTAGAAATCTTCAGCAGATGACAGCAGGGAGGCAGTAACCTCCCCATGTACAAGATCAATCACCAGGCCCACATCTGCAAACAAAAGAGAGGAACTAGAGACCTTCAGGTGGGAAAGCGAATGGGATAAGTATGATGGGTAGGCATGGTAAAAGCCTGCTGAGACATTAAGAGTAGAATGGAGGGCTATGACTTGTTCAAAGCAAATAGACCCAACTGAAACCAAGGGAATCGTTTTTGGTGTCAAATGTCATATGCCTATATAGGAAATCAGGTCCCTGGTTATGGAATTCAAGTTGAAGGTATCTGGGTGACATTAAAGACAAGGAAATGAAAAGGATTCTGTTGTGGAAATTTGGTACAAGTGGATCAGAAGGTGTCTTTCTAAATCAACCCTGGAATTTCTCACGAGGTCAAGAATCTTGGCTAACCCATTAGGAATGGCACCAATTCGGAAACTGCTAGGAAAGAGAAGTCCAAGAGATTTCTGTCTTTTTTGGTGGTGAGAACTTTCTCAGAAAGTTGAAGAGACAAGGGGTTTGGCTGTCTGATACCAAATCCTGCATATGAGAGGGAACTGGCTGATGAATTGGAAGAGTTGGGTATCTTGGGGAACAAAATCTGCCCATGTTGGAGTAAAAAAAAGAACTTGATGAGGAAAAGCTGAGACAAGTCAATTGGGTACCATGGACTTTGGGATGGCAGGAATTAACAGGCTCTGAAAAAAGGCACCATCATACCTGGCTGGAACTTCTAAAGGATGTTCAGAACCACGAGGGAAGGAAGAACCGGAAAAGGAGGCAGCTATGAATAATCTCCTGGAGAAGCAAAATGGGGAAAGCAGAGGCCTCCCTAGACAAATTGGGAGCTCTTTGGAGGACCCAAGGAGGATCATGGAGTTAGAGTCCTGTCTCCTGGACAACCAGGGAGGAAGCCGGGAGGGGGGGGCTGAAGCTCTGCATGAAAGGTTGGGGGCAGTGGAGGAATAGCCAGCCTAGAGTCATGATAGACTCCACCTGATTGGAAGTTTTCAGACTGGGGCTGACTGTCCTGGATGGCTGAATCAGATCAGAGGTTGCATGACATGCCATGACATTTGTTTGGTAAATTTCTATGGCCACCCATCTCAAGTGCTTGACTCGGGGCAACTAACAATATGAACTAAGATTTTTTAAAATATGCAAAAAATGGAATACACCCAGGAGCCATAGAAAAAATGACAAAACATCAGTCCAGCCTTCAACATAGCTAGAGGACGGGCTCCATCATGCCGCCAGGGCCCAGACTCTGCCACAAAGCCAAGCTTTCAAGGCCGTATGGAAGGCCAATTGGGATGGGGCCGATCTAATCCCCAGACGTCAGGTGCTATGATAAGAAAGGTTCCTCTGGGCTCTACCAGCCAATAGGAGATTGGACCCAGAGCATATCCTGCTGGATCTAACAGGGTGGGGAGATGCTGCTGGAGGGAGATGGCCCCAGAGGTAGCCTGTCCCCAAGCTGTGAAAGGCTTGAAAAACCACACCAGCACCTTGCATTGTGTCCAGAAGCAGCCTGTGGAGCAGAGGGGTGACATGTGCCAAACAATGGGCACCCATAAGGGCTCCCTCCAGGGCATTTGGCACCAGGTGAAGCTTCCAAAGAATCTTCGAGGGCAGCCCCATGAGGAGTGCATTCCGGTAATCCAAGCAAGATTTAAGATGTCTTACATGATCCTTCTTTATTGAAAAGAAACAGGAATGATCAGACAAGACTGGGCTTTCCTTTCTAGTTTATGTGGTCACTTCATCCAGGCAAATTGACTTGGATGCAGCTGCATTGAAAAATTGGGACTTAATAATCTAATGAAGGATTTAATTGCTATTGATTCCTATTTTACAGAAGTTGATGTGCATAACTGTGGTTTATTAATGAAAACCTATCCCACCAATTAATGAAGAAATATGTACTAGAGCAATTTGATTCTAAGCAAGTTAGAACCAGCAAGCCCAGGAGGGCAGCCATAACTCCTGAACTTCAAAACCTCTAATACTGTTTTAATTATTCAGCCATGTGTCATATCTCCCATATAAAAGAGGGGAAGTAAAATGGGGGGGGGGAGAACTCATCAGCATACCTGCTTCACCATCCACACTCAAACAGGGTGTCTGTCAAGCTCCTTCTCCTCCTGCCTTCAGCTCTCCAAAGGAAACAAATTGTTTATAAAGACCAAGAATTGCCACCCATTTTGAAAGGATAACTTTGCATGGAAGATGTTCATTCTGTCAGTCTTACATTCCCAAATGGCTGCTTTTCTCAAAGTGTCATTTTAACGTCAGTTACATTATATTTTTTAGACCCTATTCCTGAAATTGTGAATAAGGATAATGAGAAAGTCACTCCTATTTGAGATTGTAGGTGTCATGTCACCATGACTTCCAATGTCTTATTAGCAACCCCATAACTTGCTGGTGGTTCTTATCTCTGTTAAAATAGAGCTTTTAAAAAGTACTGCCTGATTATTAACTCCTTCTCATTTTGAAGGACTCGTGGTAAATGTTCATTAAAACCTGTGGCCTCATTTAGAACGAAGCATCCTAGAGTTTGAGTGTTTGACTTTCCTGTGTCTAGAAAGAGGCAAGAAAACTCTTCTGAGCCAGATTGGCTGGTTTCAGCAAAGGGTCTGCTCCACCTGCTCTCCTTCCTCTCTTCGGCCACTGCTCCCAGGCCGTGCAGGGAGATGGGGATGGAAGGGTAGCCGAAAAGAAGGGCAAGGAAGGGTCTTTTGCTGGGTCCTCCTCCTCATTTTTGCCTTCCCTCCATAAGAAATGTAATTGCTGCCTCGGTTGGTTTTGGCCGTGAAGGATGCAACATTTATTTATTTTATTTCTTTATGAAACTTATAGGCTGCCCATCTAAACCGCAAGGTAATATCTAGTTCGGTTGCCGTGTGTGTAGGCTTTTGGCTGCTCGGTTAAGACAGAAGGTTGCTCGGGTTAGACCATCATGGACATGCTGCACTGGAACAAACGAGAACACAGACAGTTCAAGAAAGTCTCCTCGGGAAATTCCAAGGCACCTGGATCAGAGTGAGGCGACGCGGCGCAGCCAGCTTGCTACCACCAAGTCACTTTTGCAAAGTCTTGCCAGCCCTGTTCAGTTGTGAGGCTGAGTTTCCGAGAATTCAGCTATGAAATTTCCCCAACTCGTCTCTTGCATCAACTTTTTTGCTATTTCTTTGGCCAGCAATTCAGAATCAGATGATTCTAGTTGGCCACCTACAAGGTTGTTGTCCATCATATCTAGAAAGTACCTAATGGGAAAGGTTGAATGTCAGACTTAATCTATTGCCTTTACTGAAGCTTTTAACTGGGTAATCCTTGGAGGGGGAGGAGAGGCAGAAAAGGCCAAGGGGGTGACCGTGACTGCTTGACAAAAGTTGGGTGTGTCCATCACGTGGTCCATCCTGACTTCTCTAACGCCTCCTCTGCAGGTACACCTGCTTTTACCTGCAATTATACCCAATTGTCCTTAGCTGTCCTAGCTCTCATTGGCATTTTTGTGGTTCTCTTGCTTCTATCATTTCTAGCTTAATTATTCATAGGTTTTGAAACTTATTTTAATCCACTTAATCTATCTTTGGAGCCTTTACCACAGAAATATGAGGTATGTGGTATTTTTTAGAGATAATGAATTAATTAATACACTCCTAAACCTATCATTCTCAGAACTTCTAAATCTCTTGCTTATAAATGTGCAAAGCCCAAAGCCCAGAACAACTTTTAAAAATTAAGGAACTAATGATAGGATAGGAAAGATAGATAGATAGTAATCTCTGGTCTTCTTCTGTTTGTGTACCAAGAATACTTGGTGGCTTTCCTGTTGGAAGAGATCTGCAGCTGTTTTTGGATAGTCTGTCAATGGACTGGCTCCCCATCTTGATCAAATCTCAAAGCACTTCCTGAAACAATTTTTTACCTGTTGATTGACCTACTTGAAGGTGACTAGTTTACTTCTTTGAATGGCATTCTGCTTGCTGATCCCACCTCTGAAGAATTGCCCTCATCAGTGATAACTGAGAAAGTAGCTTTTACAGAGAGCTAAAAGGAGCCTTTAAATATTTATATTTACACGGCCACCTGACTCACAGGTAACTAGGAGCATGAAAGCATTATTACAGTCACTAACCTGTGAGTCTCCTGGGGAGACAGGTAATAAAATGCCTGATCGTCCAATGCACACACTTTCCTAGTCTCCCCTGGGGAGCAGAGCCACCAAATAACCAGCTTTGGTGGCAAAATCAGCTGGTTGTCGGCAGGAGAAAAAGAATTGCCCAGTCGTTCAGCAAGCTATCTTGGGGAACAGAGCTTTGCCTTCCATCTTGATCTTCCAGTGTGGCTCCTATTTTGAGACCAAAACAGCACTAATGGCCAGTGGAAGCACACCAGAGTCCTGAATTGGATCAACTCCAGCATAAGTGGTTCCATTCAGAGGAAGCTGAACACAACAGCAGCCTTTCAGGTTGGAGCCAGCAGGAAAGAAAAGTCCTTGGATAATTTTCAGCAGAGATTTTCCTCAGGAGAGAAGAAGTCGCTTGTCCTTTTTCTGCAGGAAGAGTAGCTGAGTTCTTGATGGGGCACAAGGAAAAATAGCTTTTTGGCTTGACCAGCAAGGGTGGCAAGACAAGCAATGTGATCAAGCTTATGCTTCCAAAGGAAAATGGGATTCACAATATATTTTGGTTCACATGTCACACCTTTGGGTCACAATTGGAAGCTGTTAATTTTATTAACAATTCTGATTGCAGTAAAAACTAATATAAACTAAACCTAGAGATAGAGATAGAGAAGAAAAAAAACTGGAAAAAATAACTCTTCAGCTCTTATAAGGTTAAGCATACACTTCTTCTTCCAATATATTATCTCTTTTTTATTAACAAATCCATAAAACATCAACTTTTCATTCTTAGTGCCAGCAAAACATCCAGAAGGGGTTGCCAGGAAAGAAGGAGAGGGAGAAGAAGGAGGAGAAGGAGGTCTTATTTTAACCTTAATGAAACTTATATTCCTTCCTTTTACTTCTAAAAGTCTGAAATCTTAATCAATTCAGTATTGTCATAGGCTTTGTTTGGGCTTCAATTCTTTATCCCATCACACAAATTTCTTCAAGGCTTTAATAAGCCTGTTTTGTAGATCCAATAAGAAAATATTTTACAGATCATTCTCTTGGTTTATCATTTGTATTTCTTTTTTTTAAAAAACCAGATTCTTTTCTATGTGCAATAAAGGATCCTTTTCCAGCTCAGTCTGTAGCCTATCGCTTGTAGTTCTATCTTGTCAAACAAACATTAGTTCCACGTCTGTCATTCCTTCATTAATATCTTTAGGACACATTCTATCCATGGATGGATAGGTAGACCCTGAAGGGTGGGCAAAGGAAGTTATTTGGAGTCCCCCTTTGACTGCTCTTTTTCTCCTCTTTTAATTCTGTGCTATTTCATACTACACTCAACTTGCATTTTTTGGTCTTTAAATGTGATGTTGCTTTTCTGCCAGTTGCCTTAAATGCCCGTTTAGGCTGAAATAATGGATACAAATTGGTATCTTCCTCATTGGTAGCACCAGGAGAGTTATAGCCTCTTTGCAACTGCAGCCGTTATTATTAAATGAATATTTTGTCCCAATTTATCAATTGCCAAGTAGCCAAAGGCATGCAATGAAGCACATCTTCCTTCGAAGCCCTCCTGCCAGGCAAGAG
>JANHFK010003747.1:567908-579754 GCA_036250565.1 Sibynophis collaris | reverse complement strand
GCAAATGAGCAGAGTTGTCTGGGCATTAAGCTAACAAGACACAATTTAGCGTTTTATTCTCAGAGTGGGCATGAGTTAATTGCCTCCCTACAAAATTTCTGGATTTGGTATGGTATTGGTGGATAAAGTTGCTCCCACCTATTATAAAAATACATCCACCTTTCAGGGAATTTTTTTTCTCTGTGCAGAACAGTACAAAGACAGGAGTGGAGTTTGGAAAAAAATGACAGATATAAAAGCTCTATCCCTAATCTGTATAATCCAAAAGTCTTGGTGACAACATAACTTGTGCTCTATCCAAAATTAGATGAAAATGAAGAAGCCCCTAAGGGAAAAGGAGGAAGAAGTACAAGGACATAATCCATTAAAAATATATTGTTGCAAAAAAAATAATATTGGTACATTTACATAGTACAGCATTCTGTTTCTAACTAGGGTTTATTGACAACTTGAAAGTTTTGCACATATTTTTACCTGTATAGCTTACACTGTTCCATACGATTCTTTTTTCCATCCTTCTCCTGCATAGTTCACAGTAGTGTCCCAAAACTTTGATTCAGCCTTTTACATAATATTTCTTTTTTATCAGAGTAACCTATAAAAACAAAGATGAAGTGGAGTGCACAGTAACAAAGTTACTGTGGAGTGGTTCCATAATTATAAGTAAAGCAGGTATCAAAGATACTCAAAGATGTTAGTCACAAAGTATTTGTTAGGAAAAACAATAATGACAGATCAATGAAGATCTGAGCCAGCATTTGAAAGTCATAATTAGGATATGACATGTGGCTGAAAATCTTTCAAGTGAAAATGTCAACACATTTAAAAGAAATATGTCTGGGCTCTTAAGCAGTGATCTGTTGTTGAAATGCCTAATATAGTGCCTGGAATGTGCATGCATCCACTCTTGATTGTTACTCTATCCCCATACTGGCTTGCCAACCACTCTAGAAATGGATTTAGAATGATAGCTGTGCTTTGAAAAGCAAGAGAGCTGCTGGTATAAGAAGACAAAAAAAGAATAAGTTCATAGCACAGTCCTGCTGATGAAAATAAGCAGCTTTGGTGCTGAGAGTTGCTAGAACTCTCAGTTTCTCAAAAGAAGAGTGAGCTATATGTGTAATAGAATAATGGTGGCTATAATTTCAACCTGTCTTGAGGATAGGAGCTGAAATAGACAGATATAAATACAGCCAAAGTCTGCTGGGGTTAGCTCTATGAGGATAATGGATCAAACACTTGTTTGGCAGGTAACACTTATGTGACTTTCCTTTATGCAGGATGATGAAAATGGGGCTGAGGAAGAGGAAGATGATGAAGATGCAAATCCTGAGGATGTAGATGATGAGGATGAAGAAGATGAAGGTAAGAGCAAGACAGCCACATAGTTCATAAATTTTTGGTAAGTGAATTCCATGAATGGATTAATTAGCATTGATTTACTCTTTATTCTAATTCCAAGATGATGAGAATGAACGGGAACCAGATACACATGCAGTAAAACGATCTGCAGAAAAGAAGCAGGAAGAGGTGAGTAGGAACTCTGTTTCATGTGTTCAGGAATGCCTTAGTAGGAATATATAGGGAAAGTGAGCAACAATATAGCACCTAAGTACCCAGGGGCTGATTCAACACTACAGCAATTTATTTATCTAATTTAGACACTGCCCCTCTCACTACATAAGTGATTCTGGACAGTTTGTATAAAGGCAACAGATAGGATGATTGAGTATATAAGTATGTTAAGAGGTTTTGGACTAAGTGAGTCTACATTCAGAATTTCTAGGGATCGTGGCAAGGTGTGCATCTGAAACTGTGGGCCTAGGCGTGAACTGATAGCTAACAAGAAGTTGCCGTTCTTTCCACCATTTTCATAACGATTTATGAAACCTGTTCTTAGGATTCTGTAGAAATATTAATTCCTGAAGACCCTTTGTACAAGTAGAATATAGAATGGAGTTAGACATGAGGCAAGATTTTGGTGGCAGGTCCCTCCATGGAGATTGGTGGTAGTGAACCTTGATCGTTCTTCATTCCCCAGTCTTGCTCATCCCACAGACTTGCTGTGTGGTCAGTAAACAAAACGTAACACAATTGGATCAGACTGACTGCACTCTTGGGTATCAAATGAAACTGATAATAATACAGTAGCTGCATTTCTGGATTTTTATCATTATTTTAAAAACTTAAGATATAGTGAAACCTCACTGGTAAAAATATCAATATCTTTCAAGATTGTGGCTGTTTTACAGACATTAGATCATAACTTAAAGTTGTCCTCAGATCATAGCTTAAAATTGGACATGGCATCTGGAACCCAAAAGAGTTATTAATGTCAGGCAAGAAATTTAACATTACAGGCACAAATAAAGAATGTGTGTGTGTGTGTTGTGGATCTACAGCAGTGATTATTTTACAGAAACCTCTGGGATTCACTTTGCAAATTGCTGGCTGGCGTAACTGACGCATCAGTTTTCCACTTACCAATCAAGTGAGTTAGAAGCGCCTGTATTAAAGCCAAAGTGTTTCTTACCAAATACATCCACCTTTTTCTATTGAAGGATGAAGTTGACCCGAAAAGGAAGAAGACAGAAAATGGCTCTTCAGCTTGATCCTCTTGGCTCCATCTACATCCTCTTCTCCGCTGTCCAACTATCCGCACACCTTCATTCCTCTGTCTGTGCTGGCAGCCTCTGTAGTGCTGTAGCTGCAGATGAGGAAGAAGAGGAGTTCAATGTGCTTTCTGTCAAGAGGAAGCTGAAGGAAGCTCTTCTCCAGCTCCAAGATCTGTTTCCATATTACAGTGCTCTCTACAGTTTCATTACCCTTCACCCTCCATTCAGATAGCTCCAGTCTTTAGAAACATTGCTTCCTCCGATCTCTTCCCAGAACACCCTCACAATTGCTGCCTGAGATCCTCACGCCTCCTCAGCTTTCAACACCTCCTTGCAAACTCCTCCCTGCTCCCATCCAGCACTTCACCCCTGCCCGTCCCCTCTTGGCCCCTTCCACAACCTTGTGGAGTTTCTATGGTGCTGAAAGGGTTAAATCACATTTGGCACGCAGGAAGTCCAGGGCCAGGGAAATTTGCCACGATGTGTTCCTGGGCTGTGCCTGTTCCCTTTCTATTGCAGGAAAAAAAGTCAAAATGTAGTGATGGTGGTGATGATGATGATAATACAGTGAAATGTGTTTTACTTAAAAAAAAATATTTACAGTTTTTAATTAATGCATTTTGTACAAATTTAAATGACAGGCAGCAAGCTGAATCTGGTGAACTTTTTTCTTCCTGGAGGCAAAGCTTGTTTTTAATGTGTAAAGTAATGTGTGATTCAGTGTGGTTTTTTTTCCCATTTTGGGTGTTCGTTATTTTTTAATTAGGGGACCAAAGTTTGATTTCTCCCTTGTTCCTGTCAGGTTCTTTGGTTGTTTTTCTTTGTAAATTAAAGCAGATCCATCTGCAGTATTTTCTATGGCACAGACATTATGAGGATGAGATATATAAATATATATATTGTTTAGCACTGTAAATAAAAAACCTTTCAAAAAGATTTCAGATCATTTTTGCTTTGGAAAATTCGCCATGCAGATGGCATAATCATCTGCATTCAGTTCAAGTCAGAGCTAGTACACAATAATTTATTTTTCTTAAACTAACAAACTGCTAACTTAAAAATACATTCTATTCTTAGTTGGCATTTAATCATCTCCCATTCGTACTTACATTTTAAAAAGTTAGGGATAAAAGAGAGACCATAGTTTGATGATAGATTAAGATGGAAACACCCTTTAATTATTCCCATATGTGGGGAAAACAGTCAGCTGTGGGGCTGAAAAATAATGGTACAGGTAAGAACAAAAGACACTTATTCTGTCAGATCAAAGACACATTTATTCCTCCATTCTGATGCCTTGATGACTGATCCAGAGCTGCTGAAAAACCTATAAGCAGCAGACACGTGTATAGAGCTCCAACTTTTGTTGTCCAGCAAATGGTTTTGTGATTATAGTAATTTGAAGCTGATAACTAGTAGTCACTGATACCTTCCTTATACATTTATTCCCGCTTGGTTGTTAACCCTGATTTTTGGTAACAAAATCTGGAGTTATTGTGCAAAGAAAAATATTAGAAATTTAGGATTCTGGGGGAGAGAAAGAAAAAAAAATCTTTACGCTGTGCATAAATCTATCCTAATTCTACAGGAGCCAAAAGGGGTAAGAAAAGAGTTACACAATGAATTAAAAACATGGTTTCAAAATCTTTTGATAAAACTATAGTGGGGCTTCCTTTTGAGGTTTTTGTGATGACTTTGTAATTTTGTGAGTCAGTTTTTCAGAGATCAACAATGATCTGTTACTGTAACTAGCTTAGGATATGCAATATACTTAGTGCTAAAAGTGAGCAGATTTCTACAGGTAGTCCTCAACTTATGACCACAATTGAGCCCATCATTTATGTGGCTAAGCAAGTCAGTTGTTAAATTAATTGTGCCCCGTTTTGCAACCTTTCTACCACAATTGTTAAGCAAAGCCGTGCAGTTGTTAAGTGAATCTGGCTTCCCACATTGACTTTGCTCATCTTGGTAAGGTTGCAAATGGTGAGGACATGACCCTGGAGCAGTACAACTGTAGAAAATACATGCCAGTTGCTGAGCACCTGAATTTTGATCCTGTGACCATGGGGAGGCTGCAATGGTTGTAAATGTGAGGTTTGGTAATAAAATCATTTTTTTCAGTGCCGTTGTAAATTCAAAAGTCACTAGATGAATGGTTTTAAGTTGAGGGCTACCTAAATATACTTTCTCTATAGGGAAGCCTGTTGGCAAGCTCCGGGAGTGGGGGGTGTGGGGAAGGGGATTAGTTTTTACAGCATTGTTCTGTCCCTATGTTGAATTACCACAGATTCAACTCATGCAGTCACAAGCATTTATAGGTTTGGCTGGAATCAGAGCATCATAATGCTGGAGAGGGAAATGGAACAAGTTGTACTGAACACAGATTGTGCAGCAGATGCCCCACAGAATCTACACATTTCCTGCTTGGAACAAAGAATCACAGACTGATCCTCTAAAAAGGAATTGGGCCACAAATGTGGGAAGGTATAAAGGCAAGGAATAACTTTTGATGGGAGGAACATTTGGGAGGATTGGCTATGGATAGGTAAAAGGGAATTCCTTGGGGGAGGTTTGGCATTAGAGGCATTGTACATGGACTGTATTGTAAATTACATGGAAGCCTTGCATTCCTGCTAAGAGATATGGTAAGATTTACAGGGGCCTGAAAGCCCAGCTGGGTGGAAGCTACCAACTGATCTGAAAAAAAGTTAAGCTGGCTCAGATAATTCTTCCCGTGAGATAAAATGCATGAAACCTACTTTCTCAACTGCTTTCAACATTAGGTTTTAAAAGGCTACAACAATCATATCACCGTGCTAATCACCTTGCAAATGACAAATAAAATAGATGTGTAGAAGAGTAAAAATGTCTAGGGGAATAAAAGGGATTGCCTGTCCCTTAAATGAGTCTAGAGAAAGCCTTTGGAGGTACTATTGCTACAAACTGGATTATAGGTGCCATCGCTGAAATCGGGAAGCCTGAGAAGAAAGGCTATTCCTCTCCTTCTAAAAGGACTAGCTCTGAATAGGGAGACAGCCATTTTGGTGGCCATTTTGGTGGCCATTTTGTGGCAATGCTCTCACAGCATCAGCCAGGCTCATTGGGTGCTCTAGAGAACATTCCTGTTTCTCTGCATGCATGCAGTTTGCTGCTGAAGTTCTATTAGGGAAATACTCTAACATAAATCTGAATTCACAGAGTTCCCCAAAGGTTGCCTTTCTCAAGCAGATTAGTACTGTAAAATGTCATTTCTGCAGTGCTCTAAATCAGTGTTTGGCAACCTTAAAATGGATGCACTTCAGTGGTGGTATTCAGCCGGTTCTATCTGGTTCGGGCGAACTAGTGGCGGCATCAGGAGGCTCCACCCATCTGCCCGGACGTAATCACATCCTGCTTTTAACACTGCGCATGGGTGGAAGGTCCCCTACGTGCCCTCACATTTGCGAACCGGTAGCGAAGGTAACTGATGCACTTCAATACCCAGAATTTCCCAGCTGGCTTAAAGTTGTCAAAGTTAGGAAACACTGTTTCTTTCTTTAGTGATTATAATCAGATTGAGGAAGTTGCCTATTCTGATTTGGGACTCACTATATCACAGTGCAACTACCGGTTACAATAGAATGCTTATCTGATTCAGCAAATGAAAATGTATATGATTTGTGAATCAGCTCTGAATTTACAAAATGCGTTAGCACTTTTCTAATTATTATTCAATCCAATATTAAAGAGAATGCCCTGATCTAGCCCCACATATACGATACTGAATTTTTGACCGTGATTAAAAAATCACTTTCCTACAATTGATCTAAGTAAGCCTAGATATACAGTATGTGCATGAATTTGGTTCCCTTTGTTCCCTCTGGTGGCCACACTTAGCATTGCTCGGAACAGCAATTTGCAAATTGCATGAATAAACTGGATTTAATTCGACTAAATGCCTGTCTCAGGAGCAATCAACCAGGCAACTTTTCACAAGGCATTTTGCACTTAACCAGTGACATGAATCATATATGTGTAGTGCATCAATTGTAAAGAAGACATTCATGTTTTTATATAAATGTTATTTCTATGCTTCAGTGCCCAGAAAAGCCACAAATCATTTACAAATTGATTCAGTTTATATACTACTAAAACTGTTGTTGTCATGACTTTTAACTGGTGAAATAGTGCATCATAATGCAACAATTTTTGAATCAAGGTACCTCATATGGAGTAAATTACAGAATGAGTCCAAAATCCGGAACCGATAAATCCAAAAGGAATGAAATTTGGGGAAGTTATAGCTGTGCTACAACTTGTGATCTTCATGTTCAATTTGCTGTGACAGTTTCCCAGCCAGTCTTGTAAAGCCCTCACTCCTTCCCACATCCAGCAGCAGCCACAATTGCCTGCAGGGAAGGGAAGGGAAGAGAAAGGGGAAAGAAGGAAGAGAAGGAGAGAGGGGGGATTTCCGATGCTCCCTGCTAGAAGGAAACCCAATGGGGAAGCCAGTCTAAAGTCACTCCTGTTCCCACTATAGGATGTCTAGTATATTTTAAAAATGGACTGCAATATTCCTGTAGTCAGGAACAAGTCAAGGAGAGTTGGTCCCCTTCTCTCTCTTTCTATTTTATCTCTCTCTTGTCTTTAAAATACTAGATAAGCTGTTTCCTTCTTTTCTTTGGTGGTACCCCTGAATTGTAATGTTGCATAGAGGTCTGAAATATAAGTCCTCCATTTGAACAGGAATGAATTTTCTGTTCAAACCAAATTAAAAATTAAATTAAAACCATTTTAAATTTTTAAATTCTTTCAACGAACTGAAAATGGAAGCAGTAGTAGAGCATTGGAATAGAAAAGGTAAAATAATATTTTGAGAATAATCTTAATAGAGACCTAGAAGTAAAAATAGTTTGGGATGCACAGAAAGCTTTTATAAGAGGGTATTTTATACAATGTAACAGTGACTTTAAATAGAAAAGGCAAGAGTAAATAACAAGTGATGTTGAATGAAGACAATAAATAGAGAACTATTACCCACTAAATTAAGTTTCTATAGAGGAAATTATCTATGTCACCAGTGAGTGAGATGGAAATAAAAATGAATTACTGGTAGACAATAGCATGCCCTGTTCTTTTAAAGGTCATGTAAAGTGGCATATAAGAAAACCATACCTCTGAGCATGTACTATTTTCTTCTCCTTACTTGGGGGAAACCAGTAACCAAATACAGCTGCTCTTGCTGCTACTAACGGTAAACACTATGCAAAATATTTAGAAAATGAAACCATCCCAACTTTATAATAAATCCCTGAAGATAGATGAGGCCGCTCTTGTTTCTTTTTTGCCTGCCAAACATTTTTGCCTGTCAGTGAGTTTTGCAAGCTTCCTGTCAAACAGAATTGTGCACATGCACCAATTGATTACTTCAGCAGGATATCTTTGATGCATTCTACATGATTTATCTGTGCAATGTGCATGTAATTGAGGTGTTGATTGATAGAAGTTGGTGGAATCTGCCATTAAGCAACATTTTTTTTGGATATGAATTTTTATTGTGGTGAGCAAAAGAGAACATGATACTATGGAGCTCATAATTGAATCAAGTCTTAGGAAAAGAAGGATAATTTGGATCTACTTTCATGATTTCCCACTGACTCCACTTTGCTATTAGATCTTCAGAGGAGAAAAATGCCAATATAGTGCACCGATGGACTGCATCCTCCTCATCTACCAAGGCAATGCAAATTCTTTCTTCTTTCTACCATGCCCCATGACTATCACCACCTTGTTGGTTATCCAGATGAGACAGGCTCAGCTATCCTTAGTTGTAGTGGTATTAAGATGATTGCCACTTATTCTGACACCATCCAAAGTGGGTAAAATCTGTTAGGCTGTACCTTGGAGGGGAATCAGATGTCTGGCTATGATTGAAAATAGAGGCAAGACAGGGAAACTGGATTATAAATACCACAAACACTCCAAGATAGATAGATAATGCTAGAAATCAGTAGTGAGGAAAGACCCTGTATTTGCTCCAAATTTTTAATTGGATGACCCTGAATTATAGAGCTTTGTAAACAAGGTAAAAGGACAAGATCTCTGTAATCTTTTTCTGTAACATATGTTACTTGCATTGTGTTACACATTAGTCTTTTAAAAATAATTAAATCTTTAACTGAAGGAGGTCTTCTTCAGTTGTTTGCAATAATAAACCTTCAGAAAGGCTCCAACCCTTTTCAGACAATCCTAAATCTCCCTCCCAAGTTCCCTCTAAATTTGGGGCAGGTTATCCTCCTTCAGTCAAGTTGCTGAAACACTTTGAAGAGTTTTAGATAAACTTCCTGTAAAAGACTTTTTGATCAGCATTAAATCTTTTAGTTAAAAAGATTATAATTATTTACTATTTTCACCATATAACTCCATTGTTTAATTCTCAGGGTACTTGAACTTGTTTATTTCCTACTTGCTTTATGCATTTCATTATGACCATCATATATTGTTCTAAAAGGCAATGATGGGCAGAGATTGGGTGTCTATTCTTCAGGATGTCTGTTAAATAGATGACAATAACACTGCAGGGATTCATATAATTTCTGCTATGTTGCCATTATGCAAATGCCATAAATTGACATAAATTACATAATTTGCATCATTTGGGTAATGAATGATATCATTAGTGAACGTGGTTAAATCACTGGAACAAAGCCTGGTAAATTGAGATTTCATTATATGGTGTAAGGTTTTTACCAGGGGTGAAATCTACTTACCTTCCCTACCGGTTCGGAAGTGGGCACGGGCCATCGTCACATCCAATTTTTGACCCTCTGTGTATGCGCAGAAGGCTTTGCGCGTGCGCAGATGGTTAAAAACCAGGAAGTAACAACATCCGGGCGGATTATATGGATTCACCATATAATGTTTTTTTAAGATAGTTGCCTAAATACTGTAGCTGCTGAAATGATTGGCAAAAACCACAAGCACTTTCAGATGAGTCTTCTATTGTGGAATTTCTTGGTCCCAAATCACAGCATTTTATAGGGCTCTTTCATTTATAAACATTTCCCCATTTTTTGAAGAAGCTGTCAAAGAGGCAAAGCCTGACAAACAGACCAATACAGCTCTTGTTCCTTTTTTGCCTAGCAAAATAGTTTTGCCTGCCTTTCATGCACCGATTGATTGCATCAATTTATTTCAATTATTTCAGTCAATTCTCCCACCGCCAAATGGATTAGGGTTACTGTAATAGATTTGCAAATTTGTGTAACCTCATAGATTTTAACACCAGTGGGAACAAGAGCTCAAATGCCTTTGGATGTCTTCCAACTGAAAGCACCCCATTATCTGTGAGGGGTGGGTGCACCATCATCTACTCACATGTTGAAGGTCTCCTTGCTACAGACAGAGTTCATCCCAAATGAAAAGAATGTTACAACAATGGTTTCAACTATTATTGCTGAATTGAACTATTATTGCTGAATTGGGAATAAACCATGATAGTTGAACTTGTTCTTATTACCTTGCTCATTTGAATTACAAATGTTTTATGAAAAGAAGAGCAACCAAAACTTCACAAATATATTAGGCTATAGAGGAAGATTCAGGAATTGCCATCTTGTTGTATACAAAGGTTTTGTGTCAACCTTCCCCAAAGCTCTCTCTTGGGTGCCTAGATTAGGGATGTGAAAAAGCA
This sequence comes from Sibynophis collaris, assembly GCA_036250565.1. Taxonomy (NCBI): domain Eukaryota; kingdom Metazoa; phylum Chordata; class Lepidosauria; order Squamata; family Sibynophiidae; genus Sibynophis; species Sibynophis collaris. Next base: position 569,467 of record JANHFK010003747.1, on the reverse strand, counting down.
GCTTCAAAGACTCATCAAGCCCAATAATCTTCCTTTCTTTTGATCCACATGGAGAGAAATGATACAGGTAGTTTTGCTCCATTTCGTGACCTTTCTTGCCACAGTTGTTAAGTGAATCATTGCAGTTTTTAAGTTAGTATCACAGTTGTAAAGTGAATCTGGCTTCCCAACTGACTTTGCTTGTCAGAAGGTCACAAAAAGTGATCACACGATCCCAGGACACTACAGCCTTGAAACTAACTATGAATCAGCTGCCAAGCATCTGAATTTTGATCACCTGACCATAGGGTCAGCAATGGTCATAGCTGTGAAAAATAGTCATGTCACTTTTTTCAGTGCCATTATAAACTTCAAACGGTCACTAAATGAACTGTTATAAGTCAAGGACTATCTGTACTGCCTAAAACAGCAACTCTATTCCCTGAACATCATTGTACAGCTGTAGAAATAGGGTTACTACTGTAAATTTCATCTGCAAAAGCCCAGAGCGCCACTAGATGGCCACAAGTCTATGATTGCTTCCGAATCAAATTGAGATTTCCTTTCTGGGATCACAGCCTGCAATTTCTGGAGGACAGACTGCTGGCAGATACTGGGCTGCTGCTCAAAAGGACGGTGAAGAATGGATGCAGCCATGCATAAATTGGGCATCTTCAAACTACGTTTAATTTTAATTTTGTGAAGGTTGAGGCATAAATTCGTAACTCCAGATAAGGGTTTGGGCATGGAAAGAGGTAACAAAAGAATAACTATATTTGTGAAGAATCGGGAAGAATCTAAATTGTCTGATACTAAACATAGAACTATATAAATAAACTGGAGAGCTTGAATTCTTAATTTAAGAAAGCAAATGTTATTATCAGTCATAAAACTGGGCCTTGGGGGAGGATTTATGAATGTAATATCTTTCAGCAACTGAAAGATATACTGGTAATTTTTTCAAAAGTATTAGAAGCAATAGAAAGGGAAGAAGATTTGAAGTACATGTTAAAAATACTTATACTGACACAATAAACCCAAGAAATGAACTTGATATATATACATATACCGTACATCCATACATCCATACATCCATACATATATATATATATGCACACACACACACACACATACATATACATGCATACATATGATTCTTATCTTGTAGTAGCAAAGGGCTACAGTATATGCACATGCTTTTAAGACCTATATCAGTGATGGCGAACCTATGGCATGTGTGCCACAGGTGGCACGCAGAGCCATATCCGTGGGCACACGGGCACTGGCCCAGCTCAGCTGATTTTCGGGCCTTTCTGGCCTCCTGGAAGTCAGAAAACAGGTGTTTTCTGGCTTCCGGGGGGTTCAGGAAGGCCATTTTCGCCCTCCCCAGATTCCTAGAAAGGCTGTGGAGGCTCTGGAGGGCGAAAAACGGGCCTACTGGAAGTCAGAAAACGGATGTTTTCTGGCCTCTGGAGGGCCTCCGGGGGTGTCAGGAAGGCCATTTTTGCCCTCCACAGACTCCTAGAAAGGCTCTGCAGCCTGTGGACGGCAAAAAAATGGAACTTCCGGTCCCACCGGAA
>JANHFK010003747.1:488723-503460 GCA_036250565.1 Sibynophis collaris | reverse complement strand
ATAGATAGATAGATAGATAGATAGATAGATAGATAGATAGATAGATAGATAGATAGATAGATAGATAGATAATCTTCAGGGACTGTGTGTATCAGTCATAGATTATGTCCTTTGGTCCAGTTCCTAACCATGCAGTATACTAAGGAAATACCAAACTCCTTAATAGTATTTCAAAAGGAACCTATAATTATACACCAAGTAGATGGGGTGGACGACTATGTAATACAAGGATGCTTTGAGAAGTATGCCAGGAGTAACACGGCAAATTAATAAAATAGTTAATATTACATTTTTTATACATTTTTCTGTCATGTTAAAAATTGTAATTGGTGGCCATCTCTGGAGAGATTTGGGGATTTCACTCAAGGCTTTGGGGACTCTGGGACCACATGTACCCAGGTGCCTTGTCCATGGAAGACAGGCTATCCGGCATCAAGGATGGATTCTCCAGTCAAAATTGTGTTCTGGGTGTAGTAATTTATTTTTCATTATAAAAGTAAATAGATGTCATGGGTGGATTGAAAGGAAATACAGGTATTCTGGGACACTTGTGGGGGGGTAAATGTTTAATCTGTTTTAAAGTCTTTAACGCTGATTCTGATCTCCTCTCAGGAGTGCTGTAGAATATATCTTAATTAATGAATGGGAAGCACTGATAATCCACTGCATGAATATGCCTTTTGAGATATATAGTCATTGCAAGTTTGATAGTTTCATTCATGCTGGACAAAAATGTTTGAATCTTGGGGGCTGTTTATTTCTATACATATGTCCAAGAAACCAAGGCTAGATAAAAGTCCATATTTATTGCTAGACCACCTAATTGACATGTGGTAGATCAGCAATTATTTAACAATAGGAATAATGAAATTCCTCTATTCTAAATCCTAATGCTAATGTGAAACAAATCTGCGCAGGTGGCAGCACTCAGCCAACCTTGACAGATGGCAGAAGATAAATATTTGGCCAAAGGTAGTGCCTGGCAAAGCCAGGATTGTTGGTTAGACGGAGAAGTAAAAGAAAACCCAGAAGAAAACTATAGAAATTCATTTCTATTATATTGCAAAAAGACTGCATGGATATAGTATCATTTGCTTTAGAATGCTTTAAGGTGTGGCTGAATTCTAAATTAAATGTTTTAGCAAGTGCTGTATAATTTTATTTTTTGAACTTTGATTTTTTTTTTAATGGATGGGTTGTTTTTTACATGTATGTCTCAGTCATAGTAGAAAATCCCTGCATTTATCTCCAAATATTCATTGTTATTTTTTCAGAAATTCCAGACAGTCAATTCACATTTACTGATTTTTTTTTCTCATCCAGCATAACATAGCTGCCAATAATTAAAGCAAAATGCCAGCAAACTTTACAGGAAACATTACTAAATGGATCTACTGTTAATTGGAATTTTAAAATAATATAAAATATTATTTTAAAATATCAATAACATTTTTTAGTGTATAGATATCCATGGAGATTATTTTTAGGCATTGATCCGGTGAGGTCACAAGTATTATCTGGTGCTTGTAACATCTGTGCAATCACGTGCCATATATCATTTGAGATAATAACACATAATTGTTTAATTTTCGCAACAACCAACACATTGCTATTTAAATACTATGGGGAAAATAGTATTTTCTCCATAGAGATAATGATTAAATCCAGCATAACAAATGAAAACTACAGACTTCTTTCATAAAGAAAGAATGCAGAAAAAGTAACTAGGATAACTGAGTATGACCAGAGTAACTGAGCTATTAGGCTTTTCTGTAAGGCAATTATGCTGGCCCTTGGCTGATGTCACTTGATCAGCTCTTGCTGTTTACTTGATAATAGCATTATTTTCTCTTTTTTTTAAAATGCTGTAATGTGTTTTAGACAATAGCCAGCATTTTTTCCATATTATTTTCCAGACATAACAATCTCAGCTTCTGCATATGGTGAACTAGCCATTAGGAAGCTGTTCCGTCAAAAAGTACCATATTTGTGAGGATTTCCCTTCCCTTGTAATGCTGGAGTAGAAGAGAGGCAATGATTTTAAAAGTGTGTTGAGGGTGGATGCATTTGTTTAGCTGTGTCTTCACTGATTCCATTTGCAAAAGCCTATCAGTTCTCTGAATGTTAAAAGAACACGAGTAGCATTCCTTTTTTTAGCTGTCTGAGAAATGTTCTGATAGTCTCTGGAGTGTTCTGTCACGAACAGAATTTTACCCACACCAACTCTTCTCTCTCCTTGTTTTAGGTGGTCAGCTTCTTCAGCCTACGCTATGACACTGCTCCCACCTGGATGGTCCTGGCAGTGCTCTGGTGCTCCATGGTGCAGACGCTGCTACTCCCGTCATTCATCTGGTCTTGTGAACGTTACCGGGCAGATGTCCGGACTGTCTGGGAACAATGTGTAGCAATAATGTCAGAAGATGATGGGGAAGATGGTGAGCAACCTACCAGTTTCAGTCTTTGCATAATATATTGAAGAAGCCTCATACTGTGGAGTATGGGGGAATAATCACAAGCTACAAAGGTGTGATGTGTGAGATCAGCAACCAGAATTAGGTATCCTGTCAGGAGATTCATCAGAGCAGCACCTATCTTTTTATCTGTTGCAAATTTGCATATTTTAGATGATGTTTATGTGTCTGTATTAATTCTCACAGAGTGCCACCTTAAATAATACCTAAAATTGCAATGTGTTCCACAGAAGAAAATAAAACAGTTCCTTACTTGCCCTTAGTTTTAAGGATGAGGGCTACATTAACATGTTATTAACAGTTTGCAAGAGTTATTGGAATCTTTATACTCATCCCCTTCAGCATGATATGCACGATCGATTTCCTATCCAACCCTGTCATTTCCCTATCCAAGACTGGGAAAGGAAGGCAGTAGGTCTAGAGAGTAAATCCTTATTCTTAGAAGCCTGGAGGCCAGTCAGTTTCTGCAATTATAAACAGACAGGTGCCAAGGTGGAATTTAAAAGACAGCATTGCCATTTGTGGCATTCTCAACGTTAAAATATATGACAACATGATACTAGAATCAAATTGTAGAAAATCAATTGATCAGATGACATCAGCTAATATTCAGGTAAAATATCTGAAAGATATTTACACTATCAAGATATTTACAATATCAAATTTACACAGGTGCTTTTTTCGGTAACTAACATTAGAGTTCTAATGTAGAACGTGATTCTAATCACATTCAAGGCATAACCCTTATTTCATTTCCCCCCCAGCACATACCCTGCAGGTAGTTGTACACTAACTATCTTAAGAGCAACTACCTTTCTCTTAACTCCATATATTAGTTATATACTCTTAAACAACTACTAGATTACTACACGTCTGGAGGCAGAAATTCTGTCTCTGCATTTCTGCTGTTCTTAATAGATTGGTACCAGATTAGGACATTGTAGGCCTATGCCTCTGTGTAAAGCTTCATCCCATGATCCTTCCCCAAACTGCTGAGTTGCATGTGCTGATGATTAGAGGTTAGGAATAATGCTGACCCTATAGGCATCTTCCATAATCAGCTCTTAGGCTGGATTTGGACATTCAGTAAAATTATAGAAGAGATTGCATCATTAATCCTAGTAGAAAAATAAATTCACATTTGCACCAAATGAGACAAGAATTGTCTCCAACAGTTCTACCCAAGAATGGCCATTTAAGCAGAAAATCAAGGAACTGAACATAATCCAGCTTGTTTATTGCTTAGGTTTCTCAGCAACCTCTCTTGCATACCTAGCATACCTTTTAACAGCACTAAAAAAAGAGACTGGAATATATCATGGGCTATTTATTGCAAGCTATTAGCAAAAGCAGGTCTGTTCTGTGAAGTGCAGGACTAGTACAGCGCAATACAGAATTAGAACCCTAGGTGGGTAAAATATTTTTAGAAACCAACAACATATCATAGTCTCAATGACTTTAAAAAAAAACACATTTGATTAAGTTATAAAATATTATAAAATGCAAAATACAGAAGTAAATAAAAGAGCATTGAGGAGGGGGCGGGAGAAGAGAAGTGAGCCACAGTGACTTTTGAATGATACGTTGCCATGCCAATGTGCAGATGTGCTTTCTCTATGGTGAGCACTGAGGTGTGAAGGGGAGAGACCTTTGGGCCTGAAAAGGTTTTTTTTTAGCTCTTCTGTTCTCCTATATAGATGGCCCTGGTGATGATTATGGAGATGGGAGGATCTGCAAGGTGCGATTCAATGCCAATGGTGCCACAGCTATGAAGCAGGATCCTAGGGACGCTAAGCTGCTGCCGGTGCACCATATGCTGTTGCCCCATGACAGGGTACACTATTTGCAGGTAAGCTGCCTGCTCTGAGTGATAATTGGTTGCGTTGTTAGTAAACATACTGAACTGCAGATTCTAGTCCGCCTGCAACTATGGAAGTCACTGGGTGACTTTGGAACAGGCGGTCTCAGCCCAGTCTACTTGACAACTTGCTATTGTGGGGCAAAGTAGGAAGAGGGATTGCTTTGTATGCCACCACGAGTGCATAAACAAAGAACAGGATAGAATAGCAATAGCCAAAGCAAAAGCACTTGCATACCGCTTCACAGTGTTTTACCTCTCTAAGCGGTTTACAGTGTCAGCGTATTGCTCCCAACAAAACTGGATTCTCATTTTACTGACCTAAGAAGGATGGAAGTCTGAGTCAACTTTGAATTGAACTCCTGGAGTGAGTAGTGAGTTAGCCTGCAGTACAGGGGTGAAATGTACTTACCTTTCCTACCGGTTCAGTGATGTGCATGTGCCACACCAAGCCTTCTGAGCATGCGCAGATGGTCAAAACCAGGGTGTGACGACGTCCTGGTTTGGAGGGGGGTTGGAACCTCCCGCCGCCGGCAGTACTGGTTCTCCATACTACTCGCCGCCAGCGCTACAGACTCCCACGAGCCGGATACAGCCAGTAGCATTTCACCCCTGCTGCAGTACTGCATTCTAACCGTTGTGCCACCATGGCTCTATTGTGTATTGTGTATCAGAAACCTGCTACACCAAAAAATAAATTACACTTCTAAATCTATGCACATGGTCTTCTATTAGACTGAGTCAGTCCATGTATAACAGGCCAGTGTCGCCTAACCATATTCTCTTGGATTCAAAGTACTGTATTGCAACAACTCACTATCTTTTGTATTTGGGGACAAGTTTATCTCCTGTTCTTTATAATACGGTAAGCTAATATGGTAAATTGGATTGAGAGACTGGCCCAGAGACACTTAATAGATGTTATGGCTAATTAGATTTGAACTGAAGATCTTCTTTTCTAAGTAGAATTTCAAAATACACAGCACTGAAGTTGAACTCTAAAACTGGATTCTGCTTTTGATTCTACAATTTACTGGAGGCTTTTTAGGAAAACAATGGATAGCCATTTGTATGGAAAGGTATAGGGCCGTGATGGCGAACCTATGGCACGAGTGCCACAGGTGGCACGCGGAGCCATATCAGTGGGCACTCGAGCTTTGTCTCAGTTCAGCTGCAGCATGCATGTGTGTGCTGGCCAGCCAAATTGCAGGCCTTCTGGGCCCATCAGAAGTTGGGAAACAGGCTATTTCTGGCCTCTGGCGGGTGGGAAAGGCTGTTTTCACCCTCCCCAGGCTCCTAGAAAGCCTCTGGAGCCTGGGGAGGGCGAAAAATGGGCCTATCGGGCACATTGTGCCATCACGTGCCAAAAGCAGGGGAAGTGTGTGGGTGGGGTCGAGTGCACATGTGCGGGGCGCATTGAATTATGGGTTAGGCACACACGCATGTGACCCCCCCTGCACTCCCCCCCCCTTTTGGCACGCGACGGCAAACAGGTTAGCCATCACTGGTATAGGGACTGGATGACCCCCAAGGTCCCTTCCAACTCTTATCCTATAATCTACATCATAATTAGAGACATGCTAAAAGCTAAATGGGTCTATTATTTCTGAGAATACAGAGGCATTTAAATTTATTAATTTGATGAATGTACATAGTTGACCTGTTTTCTAAGCTAGTTGTTTTCATAAGGGGGCATTAGTAACTAACGAAAGAAAGAGTATTCCCAGTTTGATGCCAAACTGCTATGTTATAATTATGGGTGTATTTTCACAATCATCTGGAGGGGGACATTTAAATATAGAGCTTTTTTTTAATTTGTACTGTGTAATCCACACACCCTCCCATCTGTTTCTACATCTCTTGTAGGCACAATTTCCCTCCAAGCAGCTGAGCTATATGCAATAATTCATGTTTGTGTGTTTAGGGAACATCATGGGAGAAAAGCAGTTTGGAGGTTGACGTAGCACTGCAAGGAGATACAGTAGAAGCTTTAGTCGCTCTACTTAAAAATGTAGAGCTGAGTCGAACTGGGGAGCTGCTCCTCTAATTATTGAACATATTGGAAGACCAACATTCCAGAGTAATGTGGATATGGTGGCTTTTCCAGATTTCCTTTTATAATTGAATTTTATGCTCAGAAAGGGGGTATCTGGGAAAACACGAAAGGACCCCCATCTGGATTTTTCTAAAATTCATTGAAACTACAAATTGCAAAATGAAGCCCTTGAATAAAAACACTATTAGAGAACGGTACTTCCCCCCATTTCCACAAATACATAGTATAAGAAAACATATATAGAAGAGAAAGGGAGAGAGGGAAGGAAGGAAGGAAGGAAGGAAGGAAGGAAAAGAGGAAGGGGATTACATTTTTTGTAAAACAGCATTATGAGTAGAGGGTGCTATTTGTTATACTCACATAAACAAAGAACAATTAGGAAATTCAAATAACCATACATTTCAAAGCAAATATATCTGACAGGAGCCTTCTTTGATCTTCTCCATCTTGAGATGGCTTTTGCATGCTGAGAAAAGAGATATCCTAGCAGTCTAACTGCACAGAAAAAAGTAAAGCTGATCTTTGCATCAGGCATTCTAGCCAATTAGTGGGAAGGCATTGGAGTGATTAACAAATTCTTGAGAATCTTTTCAGTTTCATACTATTTAACATTTGATTAAAGACAATTCAAACTCAATTACTTTAAATACTTTACCATGTATCCCTTATGACATCTGCCTGTGAACCATCTGGGACTTGTTATATAAAGAGAAGAGAGGAATATTCTAGGTGTTCAGATTTCTTTCTTTCATTTAGACTCCTAAAATGTTTAAGCTATTGGACATTTTTATCAATGGAGAACAACCTATATTCTTCAGCTGCTGTTTCTCCACTGACTTTCCTTTCAGGTTCCTATCTCCCGGAGGATGTCTCACGATGAAACCAATATATTTTCCTCCCATCGTTCGACTCCTTCCTTCCTTCACAAGTGGTCCTCATCTGATGACATTCGGGTGGCTGCTCCACACAAACATGGAGGACCCTCCAGTTTTCTGCCTCCAGAATTCCGTAGCTACCATCCGCGTCGACGTTCCCCTGAGGATGAGTTCACTACACTTCGGCAGTTTCTAGAAGCCGGAATGGCTCGGGGACCTGGCCCTGGCTCCAGTGCTTGCTTCTTCCGTGATGAGATTACGACCTTTATTGATGACACACCAGTGCCCTCCCCTCACAGCACCCCACGCCACTCACGCCTCCCATTCACAGTACAGCGTGAGAGGCACCATTCCCTAAACGGTGCCGAACTAGAAGGCCCTGATAGGAATCAACAGTGTTCATTGACTGATGGCGAAAGTCTATACCTTTATGCTGGAGAACAGGGGCCTGGGAAATGGACCATGGCAGCTCATGGGGCACAATCCTTGCAGGAAGTCAACCTACACAATGGCACCAAAGGCAATAGCTCTGCTGTGGATTTTTAAGGAAATCCCAGAACTCAAAATTTAGGCTCCCATGTTTTTTCTTGATACTCCAAGAGGACAGGAGTTATGCCATAAGGGAACCTGATATGGAGGGGGAAATAGTAGTGAAAGGGTAGAAAAATGTCACAGCTGGAGAGCACAATGGCATCCTGCTCTCAGTGGACAATTTGAGTCCAGACCACTCTAGTTAACTGAGGCACTCTTTCTCTGCTCTCCATCTTTGGCAGAGTTGTTAGCACTATTCATTTCACACCTTTCTTAGCTCCACTCATGAGAGAAAAAAATCTGGTGTGGTTAGAAGGAATATATATACATATATATGGAAGGTATATTCCATATATATGTATATATATATATATATGGAATCTCACATGTGTCTGTTTTTTGTTTTAGTGTTTAATTAATCATGTTTTTGTGCTATTAAAGTGATTCAGGCTACAAACCGATATGTACTTAGCTGGGAATTAGTGCTCCTAAAAACTACAGGACATACCACAAAGGTATATAAGAGAGTGCTGTCATCAAGTGCTTAGTAAGACTTAGCAGGACAAACTGGGAAGAATCACCCTCAGCTAACCTTACCTACCAATGAAGTGCATTAAATGTGAAAAGAGGAATCACTTGCAGTGATCATGAAAGTGTTTATCATGCATTCCAATGTTGATTGATTATGGGCTATCAAGTCAATGTTGACTTCTAGAGACCAGTAGCTCACACGTAATACTACAACAGTTCTTACAATGAGTCTCTTGGAAAGCATTATCATCCATACATTACAGATGAGGGCGGCTAATGGGAGACATAAAAATGTTCAAGACACAAGTGGACAGTCACCATCAACAGAGTCTGATGAAAGCAGGATTTCATTAGATCTTTGACAGCTATCTTTTATCATTATTCCATCACAGATGCAAACATGAGCAGAGCTAGTGCCAAAAACTGGAAGAAAGATATTATAAACAGCTGAACTTGTCTGGGTTCATATATTCAAAGTTTATTTTTATGCCAGATCTATCCCCAGAGGGTAGTAGTTAATTCAGGAGAAAGAGGAGAAGGGATTTGTCTAGTGTTGTATTCACAGTTGAAGTATTTCCAGATGATGCTTTTAGTGTGCAGTTAGAATTTTATGAAGGTGAAGATGTTATTTTCCATCAGTCATGTTTTCCATATTTCCTACAACTATTTTTTACCAAAGAAAATGCATTGACAGAAAGATGGGATAGTGGCATGGTGCCTTTTGACTGGTACTACCTAAGAGACAACTATTTGAGGACATTGAGTATGGATATATCATGCCTTGTTCACTCACATTTTGTTGGTAATGGGGGAAACACATATATGTCATCCACTTATGTTGTAGCAGATGGTAGCAACTATCTCATTTTGACTGATATCCCCCAAAAGCTAAACAAAGTTGGAACTAGCTAGTAATTAGATAGAAATTATCAGGAAGTGCTAGTAGGCTAGACCAGGAGCTCATCAAACATCCCAGAAGACAGCTTTTGTAAACCATTTGATTCTTATTCCTTCCTTTTACTTCTAATGATCTTGATCTTTAGTCCCTTTGAATAATGTCGTGGAAATTGATTTCATTTTTTTTCTTTGTCCCTTCTCACAAAGTTCTTTAAAACTTTAACAGACCTCTTTTGTAAATCCATAGAAAAAATATCCAGGGTTTCTCTTAATTAAAATGGATATACAAATAACAAATTACGACAATCAGTTATTCTTTTGTATGTCCAGTGTAAGATCTTTTTCCATATCATTCTTGTAGCCTGTCATCTTTAAATCCACTTTCAAATCAGTCTCAATCTTGTCAAGTAAAACCTTCCATAACATCTTATTAAACACAATATATAATGACACTCATAAAATTAACTTCTGCGTCCTTGGTTCAAAAATATCTGTCAATATGTCCAATGTTAATGTCAGGGTTCCGAGGGTTCCAAGTTGACAGTTAATTTTGTTTCATTCTGTAATTGTAAATTGAATTTGAGATTTCTCCTTTAATTGTAATTTTTAGTTCCCTCTAGTATCCGATTTTTAAAGTCTTACTTATCTTGAAAATTCAGTTTTGAAAAAAAAATTAAAACAAAAGCATTTTCTTATGGGAAGGATTCTTTATAATTAATTCCATAATCGTATTTCATTTGTGCTTAGTCCACTTAGTTCATTTGTAACTTTCTAAAATTAAAGTATTATTCACCTTTTGCTGGTTATTCCCCCTCCCCATTTTATATAATTCTTGAACTTGTAGTTAAAACTTCTTTTGCTAAAGTTTTTAGGAAAACTGATCTGATATGTAAAATCTGTTTGATCCAAAGGTCCCCAATAGCTAAAAAGCAATTAAACGATTTCTGAAAATGATTAGAAAGGTAGTATGTAATCTTAGTGTCCTTGCAAAGCTGCCAACTATGGCTTGAGCAAGGTGACTCTTTTCTTGTTTGACCCATCAAACATTGCTGTCTTGATCTCCTTGAGGGGAGCAGATGTCTAGAGCACTTGTGGGTGATCTCAAGTTCTCTCTTTGAAGAGGAAATATCAAAGAGCCAGTGTACTCACCAGTTGTTCATTCTGCTATGGTTGTTGGCTCCACTTTTTACAGAGCCATCTTCAGACTGTGATTTCCTCCTCAGAAGTCACAAACAGGCCTTTTTCTGAACAGATTCTAGCCAATCACCTCTCATATTTTCTTAGGACTCCAAATGACCTAATCACTTCTGTATTATTTCATCTCAGCCATCCATTCATATCACCTAGCATTAATATTTTTTCCTCAGGACTGCATTTATTTAGAAAGTTGCTAAGTTTTTCCCCAAAGTAACCCCCAATTCTACCATTATCAATATTCATTATAACACACTTATCACCAACCTATGAATTCTTATTGTCATATGGACAACAAAGTAAATGATACTGGTTCATTTTTATATACATTTGATTTGCAATTCAGAGTGAATTCTGTAATTGTTTTCATTAATTCCCCACAATCAAGCTACCTTCATTCAAATTTTTTATATCCTTCCCCTTTCTCTTAAGTTTCACAGGCACATCATGTGTCTTTTTTCTTTTTATCAATTTCATTCAACAATACATGATCCATATCATTTACACTACAAATCACAATGTTGAATATGCCACAGTTGTCACTAGATAAACCCATAATTACTGATATCTACTATTATTGTGGCTTTCACATAATGGCTTGTTACCAATAAAATGTGTTCTAATCAGTTTAGGCTCATTTATGATAATATGCCACTAATATAATCAAAGCCCAATTTTACTCCAATTTACACTATTCCAAAAACCTATTCCATGGATTTTTAAACGAAAGACTATTTTGTAAGTCAGCAAACTGTTATAATTACTCACATGTCACCAACTTAGAGATACTGACTTAATTTACCGATAGCCACTCAGAATGTGCTAAATACTGTACAGGGATATCAAAGTTCTGTCCACATTCTTAATAGTTCTGGAGAGTATTTAATTTGAAATATCTGCAACTGGTCTTAGGAGTTAGTGTGATATGTATTAAAAAAAGACGGAACTTCAACCACACTGTTGTAGTCACCATCTTGACTTTTTTTGACCATGTCACTTTAGATACCTCCTACTTAATTTCTATTCTTAGTTTTTTCCTTGGTAGATCAGGAACAAATCGTCTGCTTTCCTCCACCCACAACATGTAAAAAAACTCAAATCTATTGACCTAGGTGCCTGTTTTTCACATGGTAATGAACTGACTCATATGTTTAACCTTATCTACCATGTTAACAATCTAGATACCTTTGGGTAGTAAGAAAACAAAAACCCTGTTAATCCAGCTGTAATATATTGGGAGGCAGCCATGCCTACTAATGAGAAATTCCCATTTAAAAAATGACAGCTAAGACACCAGTCAAACTGAATCTTCTGACATATTCAGGGAAGATCTTAATCCTTCTGCTAGGAGCCTCTCCTGCCCTCCATCTCTAAAGGGCAAAACTTGAAACAAATGCATGAGATTTTCCTGCCCAAACTCAGAAATGCCAAACTTAGAAAACCTTATGTGTACCCTAAAAGCTCTAGGGATATCTCTACAACCTTCTGCCCAAGGAAGATTTTAATGAGAATTTTGGAATACACAGAATACATTTATTTGGGGAAAAGAGGAAGAACATTGGAATGTAATAAGTACACATATAGAATTGCAAATAAAATTAATAAACTTAGTTTAAATGTGTTAGACTTGCAGATTCAGGTTCCAGAATATATATATATATAATGCATTACAGAGAAGATGAATTGAGAGCCACATCTGGGCTTCCTGTTGGATGGCAGGTTGTTAACATTGTTCTCTGTGTAAAGCACATATCTTGCCATCTTCTTAGGAAGAGATCAGTTACTGTCTTGTACAGTCAAGTTATTCTAACTTCAGTGTTACAGCTGGTGAAACGAAAAATTATCTTTTAGTTAAACCTACTTTCCCAATTGTCTTATAAATAAATGACAAAGCAGTTAAGTTTCACTGATTAAAGCATTAGATCGAACAATAATAAACTCGAGGTATATTTTGGGAAATAATAGCCGAGTCTTGCTCTATTTAAACTCCTAGCTGGGTTCAACGTATCTTGGAGCACCTCTGGTTTGGTTGAAACAAGCCAAAAGGGATTTGTCAGAGAAAACTGACCTCCTGCTAAATACAGCTATGCCTTTTTGATGAAAGGACCAGCATCTCTTGGACTTTGGCCAATATGGCATTCTACATCATTATCTGTCATTCCAAAAGGAAAGTAGCTACATCCATTATTCAGAATGGAAATTAGATAAATGGAAGGTGCACAACAATTAGGAAAAGAAGCAAGGTCACATAAGGAAATACATTTCAGAAAAATCCTATAGGGAAGGCATCCTGAAAATGGTGAACATAATGGAAATTTTGCTGTTTTGAATAGTAGTGGTAATGTCTACTAAAGCAAGTTTTTTTCTGACAACCTCCTCAGAAGGGACATTTTAATGATGGGAAAACGGCAGAAAGGGGCAATCAAAAGCATTAAAGAATTGAAAGAATTTTCCTATGAAAAAGATTGTTTTTTGACAGAGAAAAAATGAATAAAAGGGGACACACAAGAGAGGTATATAAAATAGAACGTACCGGTATGTAGCTCAGGACTGAGCCATGGTGTCCTTGGTTTCTCTAAGCTTGACTGTTAGCTAGCAGTTCTTTCATTACCTGACTAAGTAACATCATCAGTGCAGGTGATTGTGGGGTTTGCTCCTTGTTTATATATAGTTCAATTGCCCTCCTTGATAGGTCCTTGATTATGCAATTGTGTTCAGCTTCATTGTTTGGTGTTAATCCCCACTTATCTGGGGTATCTGGTTGCTGGAGTGTATGTGTTTGGGTCTTTGTTATTGTTTTTCTGAATATGTTAATGTGATGTCTATTGATGCCAAGCTTCCAGGAATTCCCTAACACTTTTAGATTTGTCTTGGTCTAGGATGATCACATTTTCCCAGTTGAAACCATGGATGAATCTGTCTGCTAGTTGGTGTTCTTACTAATATTTTTATTAATTTTTCTACAGAACATACAAATAAAAGCTAACAATCAGAAAGAAATATAAAGAAATAGACACAGAAGTGCAAAAAGATAAAGCACAAATATAAACAAAGGCCGACTTCCAACTTCTGATATTTAAAAACACTTACATTTGTTAGTTTAACACTCCCATATAACCTTTTTCTCCGAAAAAGGATTTTTTAAAAAAATTAATCATCAAATACATATATCATAATAGCCACCCAGTGTCGCTTTGCACAGTGAGATGGGTGGAGTGTATATTTAATAGATAAAGAAATAATCTATTTTTTCCCATTTCCTCCACAAAAAGCCTCCAAATTCCAGATGAATTTCTTCAGTGACTTTTCTCTCATAAGAGTCATTAATTTAGCCATCATTGCCAGTTCTTTAGTAAACATTCTTCTACTTACTTAGATATCGCACTGTCTTCCCAGGTTGAATATACAGAAGTCATGCTGTTACTGCTAGTTGGTGTTCATGGATGCGCTCTGCTAATTTTCAACCTGTTTGCCCTACATAGTGGCTGTTACAGTCTTTACACTGTATGTTGTAGCACACTTCTTACTCTTTCAAAATACTAGGTCTTGGGATCATCCAATGAAGCTAAATGGTATTTGATTCAGAACTGATTAAAGAAGCATTTCTTCACAAGGTGTATATTCAAAGAATGACATTCACGGAAAAAAGAGATGCAGAGATATTCATCAGAAGAGTCTTTTTTCACAATAAGTATTATGCAAAATGCAGAAAGAAATTATAAATTAAAGGCATCAATTCACAGAAAAGGAAATATGGCCACATCTTATTGTATTTACTGGTACTTTTATTTCATATTCTAAACTGCCCATCTCCCTCAGAGAGGGCCTCCTTCACACCAAACTGTTCACGTGTCTTTCTCACTTTCTACCTCTGTCCATCCATTATTTTTTTAGTCATTCTCCTTTTTCTTGATCTGTGCACTCTTTATTCAGATAACTATTTTGCAATTTAATCCTCTTCATTTTCTTTGCACAACTAATGCATATCAACCAGCCTCTCTTCCATAGGTTACTCACACCTGTGCTCAGTCCACTCATTCAGTAGCCACTCATTCTCGACTGTAGTATCTGTGTCCAGCTGTGTGTACATATTAGGTGGCAGAATACGGGAACAGTACACTGGCTGGTAAGATAGCTTCTGCATAAGAATTCCTAGCTTGCATTGAACAGCATGAAGTTAAACTCAGCTTTGATTGAACTTGTGGCAATGTGGCATGATATCAGAAGGAAGACTAAGGTCGTTCCTCTATACCAGTGATGGCTAACCTTTTTGCCATTGGGTGCCAAAAGCAGGGGGAGCATGGGGTCGTTGTGCTTGAGCGTG
>JANHFK010003747.1:446739-459346 GCA_036250565.1 Sibynophis collaris | reverse complement strand
GAAGTCCATGTATCCTATCTGGGGAATCCTGGGAGTTGAAGTCCATGCAAACTGCTTGCAGGATCCTGGGAACTGAAGTCCATGCACCCTGTCTGGGGAATTCTGGGAGTTGAAGTCCATGCAAACTGCTTGCAGGATCCTGGGAACTGAAGTCCATGTATCCTATCTGGGGAATCCTGGGAGTTGAAGTCCATGCAAACTGCTTGCAGGATCCTGGGAACTGAAATCTGTGCATCCTGTCTGGGGAATTCTGGGAACTGAAGTCCATGCATCCTATCTGGGGAATCCTGGGAGTTGAAGTCCATGCATCCTATCTGGGGAATCCTGGGAGTTGAAAATCCATGCATGCAGCCTGAGGAATGCTACCCTCCTTTGGCTGATCCTGTCTGGCCTCTCTTGGCCCTTGTCCCAAGGCACCTGGCATCCTTCCAAAGGGCTGGGTGCTACAGCCTTGCAGATTTTTATCCACCTGCAGGCTGGCCTTGGCGGGTGTAGGAAGAAAGAGAACCGAATTCTTAAAACTGTGATACAGCCTAAGGATGATTGAAGAGCCCCTCTCACTTCTGGGGTGGAGGGGTGGGGTGGAAAGCCAACGGCCGTGTGAAGTCACGCCAAGAGAAAGGCGAGGTGGTTGGGGCTGGCCACTGCCCTGGTGAGGGGCACAGGAGGTTAAGGCCTGGGTGAGCACACTGCGTCTTCTGGAACCCCTCCAACTGTATTTTGTTGATTCGGAGGAAGGGGAAATTATGGAACACAGTGATTAAAGGGGATGTATTTCGGTTTGTTGGGGGAAGCAGTTGGAAACGGAGATAAAAACTCTGCCTCGTCAGCTTCCGAGCCCTAGGAAAACACCGGTGCTCCTGGAAAAAAAGCCAGATGCATTTTCCTCAATACTCTAGGGCGGGGGGTGTGTGTCAAACTCAAGGCCCGGGGCCCGGATCCCGCCCGGGGACTGCTTAGATCTGGCCCACGGGGACCAGCCGGAAAATAGCAAAGAACCAGCCACCTGGTGCCTCTGCTGGCGAAAATGGGCTGCGGGCAGCCTCCACACGGCCTTCTTTTCAGCCTGGATAGCCTCCTGCAGCACCCGACCAACAAACACGGCATAGGGGGGACCTCTGACTGGCCCCGCCCCCATCTATTCTCTGCCTTCTGAGTCCCAGCTGATCGGGAGGAAATGGGGATTTTACAGTCACCTTCCCCTGGAGGGAGGTAGGAATGGAGATTTTACAGTATCCTTCCCCTGCCATGCTAACTAAGCCATGCCCACAGAACCGGTAGTAAAAAAAATTGAATCCCACCACTGATCTATTTGCCTGTAAAAAAGTATATCGGGATGATTTAGACATTCTGAGTTCTCTAGCTAATCTGATATGACAAGCTTTTAAAGGGTGTGTATTTTTTCTTCAAGAATTTTTTCACTGATATAGGCAGTCTTTTAAGTCCAGTCTTTTAAGTTAGACTGGACATGGAGAATAATGATTCATTAAATGGGCATGTTTCCCCATCATCAGATAATGCTTTGAACTGTTTAAAGAACAAATGGCAAAATTAATATCATGACTAATAATCAAATATAAAATTAATTAAAATGTAGTATAAAACTTCTAATAGATATAGAACAATGAATAGTTCTGCCATTTGTATTGAACTGAAGAGGTTTGACATTTTTTCCTTGCTATAATATATGTTTTTTGAAACAGCACAAAAGCATTTAAGGATTGCAAAAACAATATAAATATACAGATCCCCTGCATGCTATTTTTACACTGAAAAACTATTATAGGTAGTCTTTCAACTATGACCATTATAATGTCTGCCCATTACAGTTGTACAGTCATGACGGTCATAAATCAGGTCACCCACATCGCCAACTCAATTTTGTGATCTTTTTTGAGGTGGTTGTTAAGTGAATAGTTTGTTACAGACTGGTTTTGCCAAAAACCAGAAGTAAATGCCAATTTTCAGCAAAACCATCATAAAACAAGGCCAGGTGACTGCAGGATGCTACAAACAGCTATTAATGTGGGCCTGTTGCCCAGCACCTGAAATGTGGTCACGTGACCATGGGCGTGAAGGGAGGGAACTTCGAATATGGGTTGTAAGTACTCCAGGGAGGTCCATTGTAACAGTTGCTAAACAATTGATTGTAAATCAAGGACTACCTGTATTGGTGTCTGACAGTAGAGATAATGGCTATGTTTCTCTAATGTCCTTAGTTACTGAACTGACCTGTTTTTCTAAGTTCAGAAAATATATTGAACACATAACATACAAAGGGATTTCCCCCATTATTTAGCTGAAGTTATCTCCACCTATGCTTGAATGGTAAGAAAACTGGATCATATTGATTTGGCTATCCCTGTAGCCTACCTTGCTTCTATTGCTTCTGTTCCAGATGTTGCCATCCCTCTGACTTAAACACACCCAAGCCTCAAGAGATTTAATCCACTTTCAAAGCTATCCTTGCAATGTGTCAAAATAAGGTGGAAAATACCATGTCAAACCCAGAAGAGTTAAAGATGTCTTAAGACTCACTCAAAAGGTTGGGACAAGAAGAAGGCAACATCAAAGGAATACATTAGAAAAAGATGTTGCCTGGGCATGTTTGTGCCGTTTTTAAATACAAATGGAGAAGGACCCTAAATCATACAAAAACCCTGCAAGGATAAACTATAAGGCTCCAAAGTTAGGAATACAGATGCCAGGTTAGTGAATAAATGGTGGACACCATAGAGGTTTATGCAAGAGTCCCTGGTGCATGAAGAAATTTCACTGCAACAGGCAACATTAACACAAACAAAAGAAAAGAGCATTTTTACTTAAAAGAATTTAAGCTCCTGCTGTGGCAATCAAATCCTTATCTTCCTCTTTATGGCAAGTTTTCACACAGTACATAACAATGTCCTGCACTGAATGTATAATAACAGATCAAATAAAATGCTTTTCTAGAATAATCCCCCACCAGCACTAGGGATGGGGAGATTAGACTGAATATGAGCTGCAGATGTAATTGTTGTTCAAATTATTTCTCAAATAAATGGAAATGACTAGTAATGTAGTTGACCTCACACATTATTATTGCTAATGAAATTTTACTGACAATTTCTTTCCCAAATAAACTCAAGGAATTACACACATTATAGCTTCATATGTCACAACTCAATCTCCTTTATGCATATGGTATTTTTGTGCCTGGGTGAAGCCAGCAAACCAAAATTGATGAATGTCTTGCCATTCTGAACAACAGAATACTATAAAAAAGGGGGGTGAGACACATTTATTGCTGTTGTATCCAAAAATATATATATCAAAAGCCTGAAGAAGGATAAACCAACAAATAGCCTTTCCCTTCCCTGTAAAATTAGTACAAAGTGAGTGAGGATAGAAAGAGAGTTGCAGATAATCATGTTTGCTTTTTAGTAAAGCAAACAAACAAAAACTCCTGCCAGGAATTATTCAAGCATTCATAGCCTGCACCTATTGGATCAGCCACTTAAACAGAAGGAAAGACAAGAACTTCTGGATTGATTCCAGAGTGGGATAAACAGAATCTACTGTTCCCGCGGGCGGGGTCAGGATTAGCATCTAATGATGGGATTATATTGTAACCCAATAGAAGCCAAGAGGAAACTATCAAAGATAGCATTTGACCCAGTCCTTGGAAGACTTCGATCTAGGTGAAGGGAAGGTGATTCCAGTTACTTCATAAAAGACTTTCCACTCTATGGAAAATAGTTTGTAAATATGCGACTTCTTATCTATCCTGAAAATTTAGTAACAGTGATGGGGCAGGTGTGTGTGTGATGAACAATGAGGAGATGATATTAATCGGAATATCCTATTTTTAAAAAAAAGAAGGAAACAATTTTTGGAAATGTGTATGAAACCACTTGATCATATATGCCCCGTTGTGTAACTTTTTAAGTAACTTTAAAAAGCCATGCTTTATAGGAAATGTGAAGTCTGAAGGAGGATCATAATATATTCCTGGTGGTTATATATCCTTTAATTCTTAGAAGGAAATATTCTTATTTTAGTCTAAAGAAGTGCAATTCTAAATGGCATGTAAATGTAAAGCTTAAGGAAACCAAGCAGATTGCTCACTTCAGATTTCCCTTTGAACACTTAAGCTGGTAGTGGAACCAAGCCAGAGAGAGCATGATAGAGTAGGGTGCATAAGAATAAGCCTGTCTTCCCATAGTTGAAGGGCTTAAAATTTATATTAAATTATAATCTAAAATAATTTTATATAAAATGATGTACCATTGGTATTTAACACCTGATAAATTGCCAGATATATACAAAAATATTTCAAATGTATGTTGGAAAAGTAAATATAAAGAAGGAAATTTTTGCCATCTTTGATAGGCATGATAGCAATAGCATTTAGACTTATATACCACTTCACGGTGCTTCAGAGTCTTCTCTAAGCAGTTTACAGAGTCAGCATATTGTCCCCAACAATCTGGGTCCTCATTTTACCGACCTTGAATGGATGTAAGGCTGAGTCAGCCTTGAGCCTGGTGAGATTTAAGCTGCCAGTCAGCCGGCAGTCAGCAGAAGTAGCCTGCAGTACTGCATTGTAACCACTGCGCCACTGAAAGAAATACTGAGAGAGGATTCATATTTTAATATAGAAGATTCTTAAAGTGAATATAAAAATTAAACCAGAGACTTTTCTTTTAGGCTTAATGGACAAAGAACTTGAAAAAAAACCCTTGCTTTTATATATATTGACAGTAGCATGAATACTTTATGTACAAAAAATGGAAAGATACTTTAATTCCCATGATGGCTGTATAAATTGATGGAACTAGCAGAGATAAATTAATTGCTCTTATCAAGAAAAGACTTCATCTAACTTTTTTCTGTTGAGAAACTGCTTCTGGATTTTGTGCTTGAGATGGGGAAAAAAATGAAACATTGACATTGGGTTTGGCTAATTAGATAATGTTTTTGTTATAGAAATACCTAGTGCATATTGTGTAAAAGTAAAAGGTCGAGGCTCTAGTGTTATTATTCTACTGTGCTAAAAAGAGTTGGAAGTCTTAAGTTTTTTTCTTTCTTTTTCCCCCTTTACCTTATATTTCTTTCTTTCCTTTTTTCCCCTCCCCATTTTTCTACTGTTTTCATTTTCATTTGTATTTTATATTTTAATAAGCTTAATTAAATTAAATTTAAATTAAACATGATGGCAAAGCATGAGCAGGCCCTACACATGATGAAAATGCGAGCACTCCAATGGTGTCTTGGACTGAGGTGATTCGACCACACCATGAATGACGACATCCAATGTTGACTGGGAATCGCACCAATCATAGCAAAGCCTGGGAAGGAAGACTTAGATGGTATGGACATGTCACAGGTGGGAAGGCTCAGTGGTGTGGACAGCCATCCGTCTGGAGCCTGATGGCTGGCGATCCCATGGCAGATCCAAGAAATCAAGGCGCACATGAAATGCGTGGGCATTACCCCTGAAGATGCCCTGGCCGGCTTTGCCGACAAGCAGACACAGTCATAATGTGTGAATAACAATAGGAAGAAGAAGTTGTTTAATAAAAATATTTAAAAAGAGGGACTAAGTCTGGTTTTCCCCTCATACAATTCTGTTTGTTGCATCAGAGGAGTGCTATTATTTTTGCTGTCATCACATAAAATCTCTGAAAGAGGATAATTTGATAAATAAACCAGATGAATCAACACATAAATAGAGCCTGGTCATTTGTGGCTTGAGTGAGAGTTCTGGATTGACTGGTTCAGTGATCCTTTAGTTTGCTTTCTTAGTTGTCCATGATATTCTCAGGAGTCTTTTTCCAACCACCACCACCAAGTTCAAAACCATCAATACTCTTCCTATCTTGTCTCTTCAAAGCCCAACTTTCAAAGCCCAATTTTCAAAGTCTAACTTCAAAGCCCAACTGTCACTTCCATAAAGTATCACAGGGAATACCGTGGCTTACACAATTTTGATCTTTGTAGATATACACATATCATGACGTTTGAATATCTTTTCCAAGTGCTTCATGACTGGTCTACCAAGTTCTAGACAGCAATGTATTTCTTGAATGGGAATGTTAAACAGATGCTTTTTATGTAATAGGCTTTAGCTCTTTTCCCAAGGTGGACTTATGTATGACTTTTCTTACATACGATTGCCGCCGGGAGTGATAGCACCGATGAATGTTACCTAGTTTGGGTAATGAAACATCTGCAAGGAAGCAACCAAGCAGAGAAGACCAAGGCCCCCTCATGTTGAGGGTGAGTCAAGAAGAAGATTCATTTCAGTTTGAATTTTCTAAAGGACTTGATATTGCTGAAATGAAGATGATGAGATTCTGGAATACTTGAAATGAGCTCTATAAATCCTTGATGTTATTGTGATCCTATCTTGGGAGAAGGAGAGAGAAGGAAGGACAACAAAAGGAGATTTCCATTCCCTTTGCAGCATTATCTACTGTGATTCTCCCCACCCATTCCTGTCCTTTCAGGGCCACATATAGAACCAGATGTGGATATTCTTTCTAACAGGAAGGCAAATGGCCAGTTTGTTTTGTCAGGATATAGGTACATGTGAGAGAACCTGGCCTTGTAGCATTGTGGTGGCTACCTCTGGCCCAAAAGTGGCCCAGCTGATTAGATTGATGGCTTCCTGACGTCAGATGCAATCCGTTAAAAGGTATTTATCTCAGGCTTGGGCCAAAGCTGTGGGTGAGATTAAAAGAGATTGAGGCCAAGATAATCCTACAGCAGCATCCCAGAGCATACCACGGCCAAAATGCTTTTGCCAGCCCACCTTCTTCTTTGGGTAACAGACAAAAAAAAAATAATTGTCAGAATCGCTACCCAAGAAAAGTGAGATCCCACTTTTATCCCTACCCAGGGGCATGAGAGGAAGCCTCGCAGCTGCCTGCCTTTGCTTTCATCAATCCTTTTCTAGACCCGTTCAAAACTGCATATATGTTCTCCTCTCTCGATTATCTTAGCTGTATCGGTGCAATATTAATGCAACAGAAATCAATTATATCAGCCTCTCTTGTTTTCTTTTTCCTTTTAAACAAAGCACATTATCATCTATCCTCTCCCTATCCACCTGCTTTGCATTAAGTCTCAATCCGATTTACCCAACTCACTGGTGTCTGATTTAATTTGCCTGATGCTGCTCATGGAGTTGTTCCCACCCCTTGCCCTACAGCGTCCCAGCTCCCCCAGGGAGATCTATCCAGGATGAGGATGAGACTACTGAGAGTGAGCGAGAGACATCAAGTGTGTGTAGACTGACGGCTAGTGCAGGAACAGCTGAAGGGAACTAGCGGTGTAGCCTGGGTCTCCTGCCCAGAGGGATCTGCTTCCCCCCTCTTCCAAGAAGCCACCCCTTAGATTACGGTAAGACTGCTGTGGATGCTCTCTTTCCTCTATGTTCTTGAGAATTGGTGCTCTTGCATTCTTTGGCTTCTCTTTCTGACTTGGAGTGTAAATAAGGTTCCTGAATATCTGCCTTGGAATGTGTACAAAAAAAAAAAAAAGGCTACTGGATATCTGCCTGAAAAGAAAGACTTAACTTGAGAAGATTAACGATGGGCCATTTCGTTAGAATCGTGGTCTTTCTCAGGGCCACCTTCACATGCTAATTTCAAAACTATAGAGATTGTGGATGGGGAAATATGCCTTTTTAAAGGCGATGCTTCAATTTTCAATCATGAACCAATTTCCTGAGCCATTAAGACTGTAAATTAAAGACTCTAGTAAAGTGATATTATAGATATTTTTTCATCCATCTATACTAGTATGCAGGAAATACACTTCCAGCATAAAGCAGGATCTCAGAGGCAGATAGATCAATGTTCTTCAAGGCAGAAATGATCACAAGTGAGATATATGGGAGCTTGGTTCCCATCACAAAATCTTTAGAACATGTGCCTTGAGTGTATCCATCAAATAAGAAATTATAGACACACCTGCACAGTATGTTTTGTGCTCTCATTCTTTTGGAGAGAAGGGGTTTTGAAAGAAGAGCGGCAGGACAGAAAATAGATTCGGGTAATTTTTTTCATCCTTTCTGGCAAGAGGTGGTTAATCTATCCAGTTTTATAGGAAGTCACCATGGTGATCAATTACTACCTGCCCAAAAATTATATGGACTTCCAAGTCCTCTATTAATCTTCTATTTTTCCATGTTTTTCCTTTTCTGTTTTCAGTTGTTTAGCATGGACCTCACAAAAAAGGCCTCCTTCAAGAGGTGGGAAATGGGTTGTTGAATGAATTAATAGTGGAGAAGTTTAAGTTATCTATTATGTATCTCCCTGATATTGCTCATTTTCTTTAAAGCCCATAAGACAGTCATTTCAATTAGTGAGTATCCTTTGCATCTGTCCAAAAGTCCTTCTACCATACTTGAGGTTAAGAATCACACATCCAAAATAATTTCTTACTGTCTCTACCCTTACTTGTCTTTATCTGTTATCAGCTCCAATAAAAGGAGGATAATGTGATATCAAATAAATTCCCAGTTTAGGAATAAGAGAACATACAGGTAGAATAAGAAGGATCTGACCCTGTTTTTCTTACCACTCTTCAATGAAAGCCTGAGGGGTATTTGTATTTAGAAAAAGCTATTCAAGTCCCTTGGAAGTTCACTGATAAATAGCGAAATACACAGCAGCAGCTGTAGACGATTGCTTTTTCAGACAGAACAGGCAATAAAGACCAGTCAAGGGTCTTATTGCTTTGTGTTCAGTGGGTTTCCCCTAGATAAATGGGTAATTATTCTGTGGATACCTGTTTTCCCATCACTGTTCAACCAGGAAGTGCTCTAAGAGAATTTCAACCAGAAATCTTTCAGCCAAACAGATGCAAGGGATTATGTATGTTGTACCTAGCGGTGTAGAGGAAAGATTCAATGCAAAAAGAATAAGCTCTTTTTTGATTAAAGAGAGAGGCATATGAAACCCTGAAATATTTCCCTGACCATCTTGTCCAATGTAATAGTCCAAAAAGTGCAGGCAACTTGGTTGCTCTGGAAGAAAACATCCATCCCAAACTATCTAAGCCTATTAATGTCTTAATATGATGAGTAAGTTTTGACCTGCTTAAAATTACCATTCAGATTTAAAGCAACAAAAAAGGGATATATTAGAAGATGCTACAATAAAGTAAATTTAGAAAGTGTTGTCATAAAACTGTTTCCAGGTATTGCAGATTGCGTTAGTATTCTGTTTTGTTCTCCTTCCTTTTCTCTTTTCAAGTTTTGCCTCTTTGAATGAGAATTATGTGATACACACCATAAAGCTTTAGCTGCTTTAGGATTTATAATTAGTCCCAACATAGATATTATAATGCTATTCTATTCAGATTTTATCAAATGTGGATTTCCGCTAAACTTGGATAAGTTTAAGGCATTGTATTTTGCCGTTATTATAAATGGTCCTAGGCATCAGTCTATTACAGATTACTATTACTATTACAGATACTTGATACAACTACTGTCTCTCTGCCCTGAAACCTGCTTGATGAGCAATTTTCTTCTTGTATGTCCACCCAGCTATACTCAAAAGGCATCCCTACATTTAAAGGCCTGCATTCACTTAGTGTAGCTGTAGGTTAGCAAAGAGACAAAGCTGGTAGAGAAATGGGAAGTTATTCTTGTCCCTCGCTGTGGCTTCGTGTCCTAAGGTGGGAACAATTGGTCCCTTGGAGAGATTTAAAGGTTCTCCTGGAGACATGAGCCTAAGCTCTTCCGTACTCTTCTGCTATATTTAGCTCTTCCTATCCTTTCTCAGAAGTGACCCTGTGTCCCAGCCTAGGATTCTCCTGACAGTACAGTAACTCTTCCATCAGGCGAGCATGGCTCCTTCTGCAAAGGAATATTCAGGCTTAAAAACAGAAGAGGAAGGAGAAAGGGAGAGAAAGAAAGAGAACCTAAGAAACATCAAGTTAGGAAAGCATAAAGCTACATTCATCTGAAAAGAAGTAGCTATTGGCCAATTAAACTATTGCTCCAATACATTGCAAAATGTATTTCTGAGTAGGTTCATTTTTAGGATAAGCAGCCTTAATATTGATTGCAATACATACCTCTACCATTTTTTTCTGCTTTTAACCTGTGTTATTCACAAGAAGTACAAAAGAAATATAACAGTAAAACAATACTGCTTAATGCCTGCATTATTATTATATATAACCCTCACAAAAATTGGAAGTCTATGGCTAGGAAAGAACAGCATACTAAAGTTCATCTTATTCTACAATCATGGTAATATCTGAACCAAGGGCTTTCCAGTTCACACCTTTCACATTTGGACACAGTGCAATGTTGCACTGACAATGGAGAAACATGAAATCTCTTCCCACATTTACACCCCCCCCCCAAATAATACTCCACTTTTCTAAGCTGTTTATATATTCATTTGTTTGTTTGTTATAGTTGTATCCCTTATTTCCTCTAGAATCTCAAGACAGCATTTGTAGCTACGGAGCTGGAATATTTTCATAGTACTTATGTAACATGTATGATGGAGGGAACCTCTATATTGAGCACTCTCTTATATTCTGGTCTTGTAAATTGCTAAACATATCCAAGAAAAGGGAAGGACCAGCAGGTAGATTGTGCTAGTTGGAGTACAGCAAAATCTCAAGCCAGATAAGTTGGGTCATGATTCAGACCAGGTCTTAAAGCAAAGCAGAGCAGGAGCAGGAGGAAAGCAAAGCCACACTTGAAATACTGCATACAGTTCTGGTCAGCACAATTCAAAAAAGATACAAAAAATAAGTGATGGATGAAAGTCTGTTAAAGAGAGGTCCAACCTAGAAATAAGGATACATTTTCTGATAGTGAGAACAATTAATCAGTGGAATAGCTTGCCTCCCAGAGTTGTGGGTGCTCCATCACTGGAAATTTTCAAAAATAGACTGGACCACCATTTGACCAGGATAGTATAATATCTCTTGCCTTCAGCAGGAGGTTAGACTAGAAGACCTCCAAGGTACCTACCAGCCCTATGATTCTAAGTTCTCAAAGGTGGTATAGAAAAGAGGTAAGGACACATCAAACTTTTGCCCAGTTAGAGAAATATCCAACCATTCTGTTGCATTAAATGTACTGCAGAAGAGACT
This sequence comes from Sibynophis collaris, assembly GCA_036250565.1. Classification (NCBI taxonomy): domain Eukaryota; kingdom Metazoa; phylum Chordata; class Lepidosauria; order Squamata; family Sibynophiidae; genus Sibynophis; species Sibynophis collaris. The sequence goes on along the minus strand of JANHFK010003747.1, from coordinate 448,234 downwards.
ATCTCTACTTTTTTTACAACTTCGCTTAGGATATATTTTCAACAGACAGAGACACTTTTTTAAAATTACTTCCTTTCACACTGCTTCTCCCACTATTAAAAAGTACAAGAGGCGTTTTGTGCTCCCTAATATACTTGAACCAGTTTCCAAGAACAGAACATCTTGAATTCTTTTTCTCCAGAACAGTATAAGAATTCAGATGAGCCCCTAGGAGCAAAACCTTGACAAATGTTGCAGATTCAAATGAAAATGGATCTCCAAGCCTTTCTACTGCAAGAGGATTAACTCTGTCAGGCAGAAGGGCTAAGGCCCGAAGAAGGCAAGAAAATGGGAAATGGCAAGAAATGAAGACTTTCTGTTGTTGACATTAATCTTTATGTTACTGAAGAAGGAATGTAAACGAAGTCAGTCATAACGCATCTACTGTCTTTTTAAAGGCAACAAAGGATACATAAAGAAATAATATAAAAAGAGAATTTTCATAAAACACAAAGATTAACAGAAACCAAGATCTAAAAGATAAAAATTATCTGTAGCATTAAATCTAAATCTTGGATATTTAAAATAAAACTTGGTCCTGTGGATTTTTTCCAGAAGAGAATCCCCTAACTGGCTGGTGTGCCACCACTGAGAAAGGCCATTTCAGGGCAACGCACACACACACACACACACACACACACACACACACACACACACAAATTCTGCCTCAGGTAGAGGAACCTGACAAAGAAGGCCCTCTTCTGATTTATTCATGTGGTTAGGCTCTCAACAAATGTCAATTCCTTTTGAAACGGGTCCAGTGTACAGCACATCATTCCTATTGTGATGCTTGAGATGTAACTCCATACCTGCACCTCCATCACATAAACATATTCATTGGTCAGTTTGTCAATGTATTGCAAACACCCACATCTATCAGCTGCTGACTGCTGGAAACCAGGTACTTTTCCTTCGGCAGTGGGAGGAGGAAAGTTCTTTCTGCTGTATTGCTCTATCCGCTTGAGAAGTTCACTGCATCCCTTAATTCCTCAAAACTGCAGAAAACAGCTAGTAAACCACTTTGAGAGAGATTGATGTGCATCATGTTAACCTTCCATTGGCAATGATCCACCAAAGGTTCTTGCTGCAGGACTCATTCTCACTGGGCTCATTGATTTTGCTAATGAGCTGCTCATTGCAGAAATCAAAGAGAAGGTGACATAATTGAGAGGTAGTGTGATTTTTGCAAAACTCTGGTGACTGTATGAAATTCTGGGGGAGTTTTGGATGACCATATAAGATTCCACAGCCATAATTATATCTGGAAAATCCAGTATGTCCATGGCATCTATGGGTTAAAAAAAAGTTTTAGTTTATTATGAGGTAAAGTATCTGTAACCTTTTGCCCATCTTTGCTTCCATTAGTTGTTGTACTGTTGTATTCTATTCCATTCCATTCCATTCCATTCCATTCCATTCTATTCTATTCTATTCTATTCTATTCTATTCTATTCTA
>JANHFK010003747.1:385024-395183 GCA_036250565.1 Sibynophis collaris | reverse complement strand
CAATTCGATTTATATTCCTGTCAATCTCACAAAACAACTCTATGAAAAAAAAACTATGAATCCTACTATAAGTTGCATTGCTAGCTTTTGTTCCTTGTTGCAGAAAATCAGGCTCTGCAGATCCTGGTGAGCCATGAGTCTGTGCTGTTTATGTATTTTTACCTGCACATGCAGCTGGGTTATAAGACTCCAGACCAAATATATGAGATGATAAATTTAGCTAAGCTAATAAAACTATATAATTTAGACCCTTAAGTAAAATGCATGAATAACATAAATAATCCATGATAACATTTCAAGGAACCAGTTTGGAATATTATCTTCCCTACTACGACTTACTTCCTGTATTGGCAGTCCTGTGATGACTAGGCCTGTTTGCAGTCACAGCTTTGCCGAAATCACAGTAATGTTCATGTAAAAAGACTCCATCTGGTCTCTTTTGAGAATGAAGCAATAAGACAGGGCTTGCCAAATTAGTCTGCTTATGAACCTTCAGTTCTTCCTTGTAAGTGAGTCTTAACAGTCTTTTTTAAGTGATACTAAGTGAAACAGGTTGGCCACCTGTCTTAACAAGAGTTGTGCAGAGTGGCCAAAGAGAATGATACATCTGGTGCCTTTTAATACTAGAGCCTGTTCTTTATAGGAAGATAGCATCCTGGCATGTTGCTCTGAACAGTAAAGAAATGCCTTTTAATGCTATTTGCATAACCCAGTAAGAATTCCTCTGGTAGCAAGGACTTGAGAGAAAGTATCAGACAGAACCAGACCCTTCTGGAAAGTTCTCTGCCAGCTCTATCAAATCAGAAAGGGCAAGGTGGATTGAGAAAGGAGTGCAGTTTCTGAAGTGATATTTGAAGGAAATGTCAAAGGCTCTGGAGGAGAAAGATTCCTAAATATAGGTGTTAGAGTAGTGCCTAAAAATACCAGCTACTGTACTTGGAACTAGAAACTTTATCCCTATAGCCTGCTAAAGGTCAGGAGAAGGGATGAAGTATAAGAGATACCCAATTTATTGACCCAGATACTCATTCTATTAATACCCCTTCTATATTGTGTTGCTTGCTTGATTAGTTGGGTAAACTACATTTGAATGGTTCTGCATTTCTGCATATTCTGTATTGAACAGAATACCACAATAATGATTTGTTTCTTCCCTATGGTTTTTCAGCCTGGTTTAAAAAAAAACCTCAATTACGGAGTACACATAGAAAAAAATTCACTGAAACACAAGTACTGGTACTTACCCCTCAAAATATTTTTCCTAAAATATAAGACATAAAGACAGGCCTATGTTAACTATGAGGTTATAGTTCATTATTGTAAGAAGCTACTAGGGCTAGGCATAACTCATGGGTTTAGCTTTTTTTTTAAACCTTTTCTCTCACTAAGTTTTCTTCCAGCTTTATAACTGCATAGTACATACCAAGGTATGCAGCTGCAGGCTATTTGCTCATCGGTAACTCTTAATTGATGGTTGTCCCTCAGGATCTTAAATGGAATGAAATGTTTTCCCATCTCTAGTACAACAGTTCATTTAACTTCCTGCTGTCTTTCACTTGTCTGTGGCTTTTTCCTGCAAAAAATGACAAATAAATGAAGCTTATGAACCTACGGTAGAATAGAGCTGACAAGCAGAACCATACAGAACAAAAGAGTTAATATAATTCTTCACTATTAAATACTTTTGATTCTGTCTGCCTAAAATAGTTAATGTGAATTTTTTAGGGAAATAGAAACAAAGGTACTTAGTAGTGACTTCTTGCATAGTAGAGTGCATGCAACGTTTTATTTGTTCAAACTGAACTGTATATTGTAATAGAGTATAAGCAGGTATCGGCAGATGGTATTTGTTTTTATATTCTGATGAATATCACCTCTTAACTTCTTCAAACCAAGCCACTACAACAATAGCCCGGGCTGGTATGAAAGGCTACATGAAAGCACCTCTGCTGTTTCTGAACTGTAACAGTGGGCTGGTAAGAAATGTGTAGAATATTTGAACAGCAGGTATGCACAAGATATAGATATAACTTTTCCAAAGTGCTCCTGGTGGGGTGCCTGTGCTGGCTCCAATCTCTTGATAGTGGTCAGACCCCAAAATCAAGAAAGACATGTATGTAATGAATCTCCCCCCAAAAAATTCTTTATTGTTCCATACCTGTAGACAGAATAATGCCCAACTAAAGCAAACTATTATTCACATGAAGCCTATACTTAGGGAACCATTAGGGTGGGTCTGTCTTTACCCTCTTTCTCAGAAATTATCTGAACTAAGTTGTTGCTTCTCTGGAATGCATTCTCCCTCCTGAGAATCTACCTCATTATTACATTTCATCACAACTGATTACCTTTAGGCAAATATACTCAATTAAAATACATTGAGTTTACTCATCTTTGATTTCAGTAGTAAGATCCAAGCATTAAGTGCAGGTGATGCTTTATGACATAACTGTAAGGTTACATCAGGTATAAAGGCCAAGGGCTAATAAGGGATGGGATTTTGGGCTCACATATATCCTATGAATGTCATAATTAAATAGAGGATTTGAATGCAAATGAATGAATGGTAAGTCTGCAATTGAAAGGGCATTTTAAGTTTCTGCTTTATCCCACATAGTGTTCTTTTTCTTGCTCCAGAGGTGGTTTGCGGTGCCCCTTCCATCTACCTTGACTTTGCCCGTCAGAAACTTGATGCCAAGATTGGGGTGGCTGCACAGAATTGTTACAAATTGCCTAAAGGAGCTTTTACAGGAGAAATCAGGTATGTTACTAGAATTCTCAAGCTGAGAAAAGCCACATGTTTTAGCTAGCAATGTGCTAAAAGCTCGTTTTCTACAATCTGTTTCCAGCCCATCCATGATAAAAGATGTTGGTGTCAACTGGGTGATCTTAGGACACTCTGAGAGAAGGCATGTCTTTGGCGAATCAGATGAGGTGAGTTTCTTTCCCCTCTTCACTGCCATCTATGACAGGCACTGGGCTTTTTATACCCAGGATGTGCACCAAGCTTGTATATATTTTTTTTACATTGTTCCTGCCTCTTTTCAGCTCATTGGACAGAAGGTGGCCCTTGCCTTGTCTGAAGGGCTTGGGGTCATTGCTTGCATTGGAGAGAAACTTGATGAGCGAGAGGCTGGTATCACAGAGAAGGTGGTATTCGAGCAGACCAAGGTCATTGCTGGTAAGAGACCATGGGGGAACTCTAGGGAAGGAGATTCTCCTCCATCCTTCCTGACATCTTCAAAAGAGCAAAGGTCTCTTGTTTTAAAAAAAAAAAAAAGTTCCCATCAACTAGGGAGATTATAGTACTAATACACCATTTATTGCTGTTAAAGTAATCAGACAGTGATTCTAGATTAGGCATAAAATGCCATAATTCATGCTCAGAAAGTCTTACATCATAGTTAACAGATCTTTTAGGCAAATCCGAATGTGTCTCTTGTTGTATTAGCTGCTGGATATACTAATGCCCATTGTCAAAAACAAGGGCTCCATAGTTAAAGGATCGTTGCTATGATTGATTTGTTATTACCTAGGGTAACTGTCCTTGAGTGTTTTGATTTGCATCACTTGTTTTCAGCCTTTGTTGGCTAATCATGGAAATGCATTGAGGGAAGCTGATTCTTCTTCTTTGCCATGTGGGAATTTTTCCTGGTCTTTAAATAACATTTATATGCTTTGGTTTTTTCCCAGACAATGTGAAGGACTGGAGTAAAGTGGTTCTTGCCTATGAGCCAGTTTGGGCCATTGGAACTGGTAAAACTGCAACTCCCCAGCAGGTATGAATGTGATTGGGGACATCCTCTTTTCATGTGATTGGGGACATCCTGGTCTCTCTTTAGAGATTCCCTAAGTGAATAGCATCTTCACTTCAAGATGTCTGCTACATGACAATACAACTTCCTATATGCCCACTTTTTTTTTTAACGTACTTCCTCTTGCAGGCCCAGGAAATTCATGAGAAGTTGAGGAACTGGCTGAAGACCCACGTTTCTGAAGCTGTTGCACAGTCAACTCGAATCATCTATGGAGGTAAGTAGAATCTATTCTCATCATTGCATAAAACTGCTGTGGTAACAATTTGCCAGTTTGTCTCTTGAATGCATAAGAAACTCCCAGTTTCTAGTTTCTGTGTAATAGAACATTGATATTTGACTGATTCATCTTTAAACCACAAAGCCATACATTGGGAGTATACTTAATGATATCCTGGCCAGATGGATGATAACCCCATCCACCCTTATCTACACATAATTGGGGTGTGAAAAGCATCACTATAGATGCTATTTTAAGTGGTATACAGTAAGACTTATAGATGCCTCCAAAAATGATTTGGGAGAAATGCTTCTCATTCAGATAAGCACAGCATCTCTTTGATATTTTTAAAACAACTTTGATTCAGATTAATGTGGCTCTCCCCAAACTTTGTGTGTGTGTGGGTTTCAGGGTGTTCAGTCCTCTTAAGTAAATTACAAAGCCTGTCAATCATGCTGAATAGGTTTCTGATAAGGATTTATTTAAAAGATTATTTGACTGCCTAGGCTATACAATGTAATGCTGTGTGACTAACAACAACTAAACCCATTAAATATATTAAGAAATACCCTCCCTCCTCCACTAAAAGTCATCAAGCTCTAACCAACCACCATAATAATTTGATTGTTGTATGCCATATAAAGTTGCTTTTTGTGAAACGGGTGGCTATTTAAATGTGATAAATAACTGCCTTACAGCAACTGCGCTGGGTTCAATTCATGTCTTGGCACAATGCTAGTGGAAAACTAGACATGCCTCCTAGGCAGAATAAGACCTACCAGATGACAGCATCCTGCAGTCCTGTTGGATCTGATGGGATGGGAAGATATCCTCAGAGAGAGACAACCTGGCCCTGTGCCATTCAGGACTTTAAAGATGATAACCAACACCCTGAATTGCACTCAGAATATGAGAACCAGTGGGGTTTATAGTACAGGTGAATTTTCGAGCTGCAGGTGCCATTGCATTGTGGATCAGATGAAGCTTCTGGATGATCTTCATGGGCATTCTCTAAACTGCATTGCAGTACAAGTAGTCCTCACCAACAACCACTTGTTCAGCAACCTTTCAAAGTTGGGACATGCTGAATGAACAAAATTTATTACTGGTCCTCAAAAGTTTTGGCTATTGCACTGCCCCTGTGCTCACATGATTGCAATTCAGGTGCTTGGCAACCATCTTGCACTTACGACGGTTTTGATAGCCTGCAGCAATATGCTCACCTTTTGTGACCTTACCTGCTAGCTTCCCACAAGCAAAGTCAATGGGGAAGACAGGAGGGAAGGTTGCAAGTCACTCTGGTAAGTCCTGTCCCCTGCCTTCCTGTGAAGTGTGCCACACACTACATCCCTTGGCGCCTCTGCACTCACATCAACCCACACCCACTTTCCCCTGGATTCCCTTCCCTTGTATGGACCCACACCCTCCTCTCAGTATCACTTCTGCTTTCAATCTCCTTCCCTTGGTCTCTCCACACTCACATGGACTTGTGCCCTGGGCTTCTGTATATTCATGCCACATCACAACACCCTTCTTCTCCAACTCTCATGCAGCCTGCACCAAGCCTCCAGGTCTCCCCCAGCCCATCCCCGGTGGCATCCCACCACTTTCTACTTAATGACTTGCATGTCTTGAGGTTATGACAGCAGCCAGGATTGCTGTCACTAAGTGATGTGGTCATGTAATGGGGGGGTTTTATTGCATTGTTTAGCTATGGCAATCTTAGTCCCAATTGCCATTGTAACTTGAGGAATGTCTATATATCTCTTTCAGATTGTACTCCACCACATGCCTATTGCCTAAGCCCATCTGATTAAACTACATTTCATCTTTCCTAAAGCTTTGCATGGGGATTTATTAGGAGCATTATCTTTAAAAAAATGATGAAACAAGTTACATTTTCTGTTTTTACTTGCTGTATTCTATTTTCTGGATTTTTTTCTTTTTCTAAATGAAATTTTATTCTTTCCAGGTTCAGTTACTGGTAGCAACTGCAAAGAATTGGCCTCCCAACATGACCTAGATGGCTTCCTTGTTGGTGGAGCTTCCTTGAAGCCTGAATTTGTAAACATCATCAATGCAAAACAGTAAAACCTACTCTATAGAATCTGAAATAAAAAAGCTGGAGGGAGAAGCAACCTAGTTGGAAGAGAAATACTGTAAAGATACACTTGCACTCAAGTGAAATGGCCTCACCTTCAATCCCTTTTCCCACCTTTATCATTCACCTCTGCAGCTAAACGTGGATGCCAAGATATGAATATTGTGTTCCTTCATAAAAGCAATACTTCATTTGCTTTCTCTGTACACGTGAGAGGGCTTCCTGCCTTGGTCTTTAGGCCCTGTAAACTAGGAGGCCTGTTTTCTTTCCACTTCAAACTTTTGCTCTAGAGGGTCAGCTGCCTTGTTAAGGAAGGCATTCACCTCATGGTTCACCTAATTTGGACTCAGTGACTGGTTGCTTGTACTTGCCTGTAAGTTGTATATTCCTTCTGTGTCTCCTAGGCCATTGGCAACTAGAAATAAACAAATTGAAAGTAGTGTGTAGGAATTATTGTTGTTGTTTGAGGGGAAAACATCTCAAAAGCATTTGACCTACACAAGACATTTTTAGAGAAAACATTGCTGAATTCTCATTCCTTACCACTGCTGGTTCTCTTCCAGTGAGCTAGGAATTGGAAACGGACATAAACTATATGCATATGCTTACGGGAAAATGCCTGTAACACACTGGTTGAGGGCTTGGATTTCTCAAAATCTAAAGCAAGAATCGAGGCTCAATTCTTCCCTGTGTCTGACATATAAGTGGTTGCTAGTCAGTTCCTCACCAGTGTTATGAAATGTCTTCAAGCTCCATTAAACATTACCAGTTCCATTTCTTTGTCTTTCAAACTGCACCTAACCTCAGATGGCTAGGTGCAAAACTGCTCTCCCTGTGTTAAAAATGGGATTCTGCTTAAAAAGTGCCTTGCATCTCCCCAATTACACTTGGATATCATGGATTATTCACAGCGTCGTCGTCAGGATTATACAGAAGTCAAAAGGCATTCACAGTTCTAAATGTTTGTTGCCTTATTATAAACTGGAGAAGACCCAATATTGAGTAGGATGAGACTATTTGACATAGGTCTGTCCCTTTGAAGCCTCTTGGTTGGCATAAATGGTGCTGTAATGGTAAAGCTATTTTAAGAAAACAGGTTATACTGAGAACACATGCAATTTGTTGTTTATGTGCATATATCATTAGGCCATATTCAATTGGTCAAAAGCAGAGCTACATCATCACAACCAGATGCAACCAGTTATAACGACAAATAGAATGGGCTTTAAATATATATATATATATATATATTAAAAGCAGGCATGGCAAATAAACCGTTTTAATTATTCCAAGATTTAAGAGTTTTAAAAGAGGAGGCAAAAAGTATAGCTTGGAGAAATCTACTGAAGACCTTAATTTATTCTGTCCCTCAGAGAACTTTTGTTAGAGGAGAAATGTGGATTGGAGTTTTTTGTTTTTGCTTTAGCGAGATATAGTCATGTTCCAAATTACCAGACTAATTTCCAAATAATTGTATATGACACTCAAGAGTGTCATATACAATAACAGTGTTGACCTTTGAGGTGGTCTGTAAAGAAGCACAAACCATAAATCAGGCAAATAGCATTTTGGGGGGGGCAAGGATCTTCTCTACTAATTAACAGTCACATCACAGAAAGAAATGGAGCAAAAGCCTTGCAGCCCTTGCTACAGCATATCAAAACTAGTTGTAGCCTGATTTCTTAATATGTTCATGCATAAGAGAAATTGTGTGGTTTCTAGAAACCCCAAAGTCAAATATTAAACCAATACATTATTTCATAAATACCACTTTATTCAGCAGATTGCATAATTTTTAATCCAATTACAGGGAAGAAATTATTGAATTGTCATATGTCAGCAAACAGTTTGATCAATCCTATGTCTTATAATTGTAGCATGTGCAGATAAGGACTTGCAACCTTGGACTTCAGACAATATTACATAGTGGCCATTGAGAACAAGAGCAAAGTTCATAAAAGAATTGGAGTTGACTGTTTCCCAACTGAGGACAGTAAAAGGGGACAAAGAACATACTGAGATGGGATATGAAAGTCTTGACAAAAGAGATTGTTCAGGATCCTAGCTTCTTCCAGGGAGAAGGAGATAATTCCCATTTTTTTTAATTTACTGGAATGTATTAAGACTGAAATAAAGCTAGGTCCTAGTGTACAGTAACTGGTAAGAACAATTTTTTTTACAAACATTTTTAAAAGTATGAAATTATTCTCCAAAGAAGAAGAAACCCACTTTACACAAGATATATACAAACTAGTATAAAAGCTACCACGATAAGAAACCAGAAACAACCCAACTACATTCTGATGTCATAAGTGATCTCAAATTTATTCTTAAAATCCAATGCAATCCTAGTCACAGTGGACCTGTCCAGAATACTTCCTCAATATTAACAATCTTCATGCATAACTGAACTGATTAAATTTTGATAATCCCTCGGGACTAAATAATGCGGTCACACCCTGCATAATTGATGGTTTCAAAACATTCTATGTGACTTTATAAAACAGCCTTTATTTCCCACTTTTTTTTTTGAAAACAATTTTTTATTTTATTGAATAAAAACAAAACATACAACATAACATAAAAAACATCTTTTGTGACTGTAAAGGTGCCCGGGTCTATTGAATAAATCAACAATATTGCTTGAATTATCTTTTCGATACCCTAAAATAAAATAAACAAAAAAACAATTACATTATATATCCATTCATCAATACATATCATCTTTTTTTGGGGGACAAAACTTTATTGGTTTTTTTCAAAATATGGGGAAAAGAGTAAGTGGATAAACAAATTTTCTGTTACAGCTAAACCATGCTCGAGGTTACATTTCTCATAAGTAGTTAATCCCCCCAAAAATATTTTTTTATAAAAAAGATACATTACAAACTCTCTTTGAGTATATTATACAAATAGCCTATAGATTGTGGATTCAACCACACATTTTACCTCTCTCAAGTGTACTAAGAAAAGAAAATTAGACATTCATTTCTTATCTTGTGATCTGAGTCTTATTGGTGATTCTCTCCACCCCCCATCTCCAGGGGGGGCTGTGGCCTCGTCTGCCCCCATATCCTGTCCCATTCCCTCTCCTCCTGTTGCTCCCATCTCGTCTTCTTCCAGGTGGGATTTATGGTCTTTCATGAAAGCCTCCGCCTCCATTACTGTATTTATAGTTTGAGGACCCCTGATTTAGTCAATATAAAAAAGGCAAATAATTTTTCTGCGGACCACCAATATTTTCTCGCGGACCACCAAGTTGGTGACCTCTGCTTCAGGGGAAAAGAATCTGGACTTTCCAACCCATTGAAATCAGTCTGTTTGGAGAACCCTAAAACTACACACACACACACACACACACACACACAAACAGTTATGTTTTGCATAACACCACCTTGGGCGCTGTCATATTTTACAACTTTGCACCTTAATTTGTTAATGAAAGATTCGTACACACATATGGTATTTAAAGCCACAAACGGCCCTCCCTCCCCGAAACCCACCTGAATCCCACCCAGCCGGGTGTCAATTTTCTCCTCCTGACAGATTTGCAAAAAAATGCAAAAAGGTGTGATTGCGTCTTTTTAACAAGTGAAAACGGGACACTTGACAGAATCGCAGGTCGTGGGACATCTGTCACCTGCGCCAGTGGGGTTTGACGAACTGCTGAGGTGGAGATGATTGGAAGTGCTAGATAGAAGGATGTGGCAGAAGCAGATCGGCCTAATTGGGTTATGCAATCTTCCCTCCTTGTTAAAAAGGGAAAACTCCAATTTTGTGTCTCCAATAAAGGAGAATATTTGTAGCTCAGGGTTGAACTGTGTATGTGTGTGTGGGGGTCCTTGGTGGTCTCTGAGCTTGCTTGCTTTCTTGCAGATGTTTCGTGAGCTGACTAGGTAACATCATCAGTGCTAGACGGGACGAGGGGTTACAGAGAGGAGGAGGAAGAGGAAGTGAAAGGGGAGGGGAAGAGGAGGAAAATGAGAAACTGCAGGAGGAAGAGGAAAAGGAAGGAAAAAGCAG
>JANHFK010003747.1:373675-384924 GCA_036250565.1 Sibynophis collaris | reverse complement strand
GACTGTGAACCGCCCCGAGTCCTTCCAGGAAAGGGGCGGTATAGAAATTCAATAAATAAATAAAAATAAAAATAATAAATTACTAATTTGAATTATTTTAACATTTATTTTATATTATGAATTGACTATTGCCATATCTATTTCTGAAGTACTTCAAAATATCATTTCAACATATCAGCATATCAATAATACAATATCGAATGAGAATCACAATTCTCTCTTATAAATTCATGTACTCAATCCTTGTATTTAAATTACCAATTCTAGTTATTTTAACATTTATTTTATATTATAAATTTACTATTTCCATGTCTATTTCTGAAGTATTTCAAACTGTCATTTCCCAGCAATTGTTTTCACTTGGCTGTTTATATCGTTCCCCCTCTTAAAAGGTCCTCTCCTTTGTCCCATTTTCTGATTTTACCCCTCTTCCTATTCTTTCTCATATTCACCCCTATTCCTCTCCTTCTCTTCTTCCATTGGGTTTTCTTTTTTGTTCTATGGTCCCCTCTTATCATTTCCGTCTTTTCACTAAGGATCTCAATGTGATTTTTCTGTTTATTTTCTTTCTTTTTTTGTGCTCTTTGTTTTCTAACTAATTTCTCTTTCTTCCTTTTATCAATTCTAACCCTTTTAGGTTTTTTCTTCCTATCCTTCCTTTGTTTCCGATCACCTCTCTTGATGTGCTTTTTGAACTCCCCCTCGTTGTCCTCCTTTTCTGGGATAGAAGTTTCTGCCAACTCATTTTCTTCTTTTACCAGTTCTTCCGTTTGCTCTAACAAAATTTTGAGTCGCTCCATCATTTGCGCTGTTTCTGGCCACATGGTGATTGTCACGTTGCTTACTTGCTTGCAGACGTGGCGTTTCTCAACTGAAGAAAGTGCTCACTGTATCTCACTTGCAATTTCTCCTCCTCTCCTGTGGATGTCTCTGTGGTATTCAGGATTCTGGTACTCATTCAATAGTTTCCGGTAATCTTTTAATTCTCCAAACTTTCTTTTTTTAAAGCCAAATCTAAATTTAGTCTCAAGTCTTCAAGTTTTCAGGACAGTCAATTTTTACGCCAAAAGGAAGTTTCTCCAAATTCAATTTTTCCATTTTTCTTTCTTCCCCAATTTGCTTAAAACTCCATACCGCTTTTACAGCCAGGATAGTTTCACTTGGGTCACACCGCCAGGATAGTTTCACTTGGGTCACAATCCAGATCTTTACAGCCAATTTGCCTGTGAGTTGGATGGATCACGCACCAATTTTCAGCTTCTCTCTCTCTTCAGCATGAACGCTTTGTTCCAGTTGCCCCAGCTCCAAGTCGGTCACAATGGCCGACACCCCCGTCGTCTTCTCAGAAGATTCCCTCTGACATCTGAGGAGTTTGCCTGCTCCTCTCAGTCCAATAAGGAGCTCTTCACCTTCCCCCGCCCCTCCGAGGTGGTTTGGGGTCCGAAGACCGGTCGACAGATGGTTTGTCTGCCTGCTTTTCACCAAGCTTGTTGGAGCTCGGCTATTTGCAGGCAGTTCCACCGCGGCGCCAACAGGAAGTCTCCCACTTTCTTTTGATGTTCCTGTTTTACCATACCTGGTCCAATAGAATCCTTAACAAATCTCGTTCAATTTCTACACTGTCTGTCAGAAGATCTTATCAATTGGTCTTCTAGTAAATTATTTTGTGGGTGTTCCCAGCCATAGCTCTTATGTGAACAGGCAAATATTTATATATTTTGTTTGGAAATTTCTAAATGTCCCTGTCCAAAAAGACTGCTTACTCTTCATTAGTTGTGTTTACTATGTACATGAAAGCAATCTATTTTAAACCATCTTTTCCACACAAGAAACTTCCTCATGTGGTCTTTCCTTACTGTAGGAATCCATGCACAAAAGATTTCCAGCAGATTGTTTGCTCTATAACCTTGCACACGCTCCTTTTAAGTCTTGGAAATAAGTTTTCATTTCATTGAGCTTCTAGATGTGTAGCCAGCCTTTAGGTCCCAAGCACTGGCTAAAATGCCTGCTCAGTCTCTGGAGTTATGCCTGATAGTGCTCAGCATTTTATCTTCTTTTGCGCTATACGTACTTAGCTTTTAGGAAGGATTTTTACGCATGTTGCAAATGTATCTGCTATGTAAGTGTATTGGATTTCTCAAGAGTGCAATTACCTGTTGTGTAGATGTAACTCTACTACCAGTACATGTTTTCTGTGTTCTGTCACTTCACTGACATACCCTTTGGGTCACGCAGCAAAATCTATTTTCATGCTAAAAGAGCAGGGGAGACACCCTATGACTGGGGTGTCAAACTTGATTTCATTGAGGGCCACATCAGGTTGTTTTTTACTTTGAGGGGACTGAGGGGGGTGAGTGGGGCCAAAGTGGGTGTGGCCAGCTCAATGTCACTTGTCGAGGCTACTTTTTCGGCCCCGACGGCCTTCTGCACTCCTCTGCCAGCGAAAACAAAGCTCCCTGAGCTCCATTTTAGCTGGCAGAGGGCTACAGGAGGCCGTCATGGCCAAAAACGGGAGGGTGGCCCGCGGCCCTCCTGAGCTCCATTTTTGCTGGCAGAGGTACCATGGCCTGGTCCTTTGCCCTTTTCCAGGGCGGCCCCACGAGCCACATCTAACCACTCCGCAGGGTGGATTCGGCCCGTGGGCCTTGAGTTGAGGGTTGAGACACCCCTGCCTTATGATATTTGAGTAGAGGAGTCCCCAAAATATAGAAGTGGACACCAGAGTCTTTGGTGCCATCTGCCATCACCAGACTAGTGTTTCCAGTCTCCAGACTATCCATTCTCCCCAGAAATCATACTTCCTATTTTTGATGGTAGATAACCAAGAAATAGCAACATTTTTGCCAGAAAAGCATGTTTCTATTAGGAAGGTCGCCCCTGCCTGGTCCAAATGAACATAATTAAGTCACAATTCTTCACCTGCCCATTTCAATAATTTCACCATGTCAGTGTTCACTCACTGTGATCCTTGACTGCTGCAGAAGGAGCAAAGCAAATGTGTGGTTCATGCTGGGGACATAGTTCCCCAATCACTTGCAATTTAATTAGCAATTTTAAAGATTGAGCAAAAAGGGCTGCTTCATTCAACAGATGGCACTATGCTCTGTTCTGCACCAAATCCTCTGCAAGCCGAAATCAAGAACCAATCACTGTGATGATTTGTAGCCCAACACATGTATAGGACACACAGCCTCCTTCCTCACCCAGCCTTCTCTATCTAATTAAGTGCTCTTTATTTAATTTACTCCTAATACAAGACACTTTTGCCAAGTGACAGGCATGTTAGATTAATTGAATGAAGTTATTTACTTGATTCATCTAAGTGTTCCAGGTTGCATTAAAATAAATGCAAAATAAAAAGTTCAGCAGAATTCATTAAAAGCAATACTAAAATGAGTTAAAAGCCTGACAAACGTCCATGCTGCGATAAAAGCGACTTGGAATGCTATGGCTCTTTGGCTTGTTCAATTGATTTGCTACGCTGTTTCAGCCTGTAGTGTAAATCCGTGGCAGTGTGGATGAATCGGTCACTACAGCTTAGTATATTCTCTGAACAGCACCCCAATTTATTTTCACATAAGCCTCCATTGATGAGGGAGATGTAACGGATCCTCATGAACTTTATTCGTCATGACATCTATAAGCTAGTTAGCCAGGCAGCCAAGAAGTTATAGAAGTCAGAGGGAAATAAAATAGAGAAGGCGCAGGGGATTGAAAGACCTTCAGAATAAATACAGTGACAACATTCATACGAGATAACATGTTAGCATTACTGAATAAATTTGACAAAAGGTGGTACAGGACAGTGATACAGAAATAAGCACTGTACACGTGGAAAAGATTACTGTACTTGTACCCTGAATGAAGAACATCGAACACAGAATGAGAGTTGGAAGGGGACCTTGGAGGTCTTCTAGCCCAACCCCATGCTCAACCCCATATGCCAATTCATACAAATGGTTATCCAGCCTCTTATGTCCTAAATGACAGCGTGGACATCCTGTTATTTCTTGTCTTTTGCATTCCCATCACTTGCTGTCGACCCGGCTCTGCTTCGCTGCTTCTGACTTCTTGGAGGAAGGTTTCTCACCCTTAGCAACTTTTGTGGATTTCAATTCTCAGAAGTCCCCAAACGCCAAGCTTGACGAACACACAGCTTCGGGGGCGCCCCTAGAACGCTTTATGCAAATCTCGCGGCTCTCATCCAATCCGCTTCTCCCGCGCTTTCTTCCAGCCAAGCCTTTGCCTGCGGCCGCCTTCCCGCCGTCGAAAAACCTGCCAGTCATTCGGCGGCTGTCGGAGAAGTAAAGGCGTCCGCGGTGACAGTGCCCGCCTCCTCCGGAGTTGCCCTAGCAACCAAGAAATCCACATTTAGCGGCTAAGTCTTGCACCGGGTCAGCAACTGGGATATGGATAGCACCGTAGTAACTGTTTAGGTACTGCTTGCTTTGGAGAGTTGAAGGAGCGCGAATTGGGCAGAAGGTGGCGCTAAAGGGCCGGGGGTGGTTGCCTTGGTTTTCACGAGAATAGGGACGCTAAAGGCACAAAAGGTGGGCAAGAGCAATAGAGAGAATCTCAACCGGTGCAGCTTCTGCCCACGGTACGTAATGAAGTGCATCTGGCGGCTTTCTCCTTTTTTAGGGGGAGCAGAAGGGCGCAAGGGCTTCAGTTTCTCTTTTGCTTGTCAGACTATTTGAAAAAATGGCCGTGAAGTCCTTGTTTAATTTTTTTAAATCTCTCTGCCTTCCTTATGTCCTCAAAATTGTCACTTCAACCCTCTTGTTGGGCTCCAACAGATTTTTCCGAGGCTTCTGACCAAGATAAGATTCTAGTCCACATGACAGCTGCCTGGGAGATGTTTTAAAAGGTCTTCAAAAGGACACTATGCTAAAAGACCAGCTGAAATATAGGACGTTTCCTAAAAGCATTTCCCTCCCACCTCCTGTAATGGTATCCTCAAATGAGAACATTTTGCCCTTCTCACCAATACCGACAACCAAGTTTGTTCATATTCAACTGAAATAAGATTCTGGCCAGTTGCTAGAAATCACTTACAATCTTTGTTATTTATAGCCTGAAAGCATTAACTCTGGAAAATGTCAGATGAGGAACCTGATGATGAAAATGATACTGAAGAAGAAGTTGAAGAAAAGAAAGAAGAAAGGGAGGTGGAGGTGGAAGGCGAAGGAGAAGGGGAAGGGGAAGGGGATGAAGAAGAGGAAGAGGTAAAGCATGTTAATATTTATTGTATTTTTTTCAAAAATATATAAACTACAATCCCTTTATTCATGGAATTTATACAGCACCTCAATCCAGGCAGTAAACAATTTATTGAAATTACATTAAAACTGGAAAATCTTTTCTGTGCCCATCAAAGTCAATGTGATTTAAAAGAACTTAATGTAGCTCTTAACATAGCTTATGTGAGATGCTCTTTGCAAAAGATACCACAAGTTCCCTTCCTAAAGCAGCTTCTGTTTTAAAAATGTGTAAAACAAAAAAATCCTGACAAAAAAGAAGAAATCGTGAACAGGTTAACCTTTTTAGAAATAAAGTAAATATATGTACATCTCTGAGTGAGATAATGGATGCTGATTTTAAATACAATCGTCAGCATACAGCCCATAGTTTAGTTCACTCATCTCTACCCTGAATTTTTAAATCTCTCTCTCCGCCATTTCCCAGCTTGTCTGATATAGTGAAGAAGACATCAACCACATGCACACAAAGGAAGGCATGCGAAATGTGTGAGAAAAATAACTATTGCCTCATCATTCACTGTTCAGATACAAAAGGATTGCTGTGACTTGATGTTTTCTTGTATCTTTTCTCGACTCTGCTTTTCCTCCCACAGCCCCAAGTTTCAACTTCTCTCAATGAGGATATGGTGAAGGAAGGACTCTCACTTTTATGTAAAACTGGCAATGGCCTTGCACATGCCTTTGTGAAATTAGAAGTCAGAGAAAAGTAAGTGCACAGATATATGTCTTACTTTTCTAAGAATTTTATCTCCTTTCCATGGGCTGTTATTCCACTTCTTGATGGAATAGAAATGTTTAGGGAAGGCACTGGAAAACTGATAATTGGGGAATAATGTAATTTTCCTCATTTTGTGACAGGGAATTGACAGATATCACATTCATCCATAATTTCATCCATCTACGGTATGTAGACTTGTCAGACAACTTGCTCCGTGACCTCTCTCCATTGGCATTTCTCAGACATTTGTTGTGGCTGAAAGTGGATAATAATAGGTTAATCAGTGCCAGCATAGAAGAGTTGCCCTACCTGCAGATTGCAAGCTTTGCCAACAACCACATCAAGGACTCTAATGGCATTTGCCACCCACGTTTGGCCAGCCTTAACCTGAGAGGTGAATGGGTATACACTCAAGGATTCCCCTGAATCTAGAGGGAAACGTCTCCCTTTATGTTTTGCAGAAAAGGAATCCTGGACAAATTAATTATCACTGCCTTTTGTTCTCATAAACAGGCAATGCGATTGAGGTACTATCAGGACTGAATCCAAATATCCTGTCAAATCTGCACACAGTGGAGTTGCGAGGAAACAGTCTAAAGTCTACAGCTGGAATCTACTTGCCCAAGCTCAAAAACCTGTACCTGGTAAGGGAACTTGTCCTCAAACATCCTTTTCACTATACTGTATATCAAACTAGACATGGTAATTGTGTACATAATACAGAGTAATATAGTTATAGAGGCTATAGAGAAGCCCAAGAAACTCTGATGATGTGAAAGGTAGAGCATGCAAATTAAAATCTTCTCTTTTTTGCCTTTTAAAATAATTTTTTCCAAGTTTTCCTTGCAATACATATAGCAGCTTCAAAGACACAGTTTATGCCTAATTGTGGCAGAGTAATATAGTTAAACAGAAGATGTGTTAAATTGCATAGTCTGATCTTTTGTATTTCAAACATTAACATGTAGAATTAGAGTCCAATGTTAGTACACAGTTTCCCAAGCTTGACTCCAATTTCTGTTGATGCACTGTAATGATTTTACAAAGAACTCCACAGATCTGGGTTCAGATTCCCATTCTAGTTCCCATAAAGTCCACTGAATGAAGCAGCCACATTCTCAGCAGTCTAACAGTGTTATAGTAAGGATAAAAAAAGAGTGGGAGGACAGAAATCATGCTGGGCTCCTTGACGAAAGAAACAGCATAATCGTGAAATTAAATTAACAATAACAACAAAATGCCAGTGTTAAAATTGATCACTGGGGAATATAGAAGAGAGGGAACATTGGTGATTACTCAAATTTGTGACACATCATGTGCCAAGAATGTGATTGTGCTCTTGCATATTTATTCATCTTAGGGCAATATCTTTATTACACTTGAGATCACAATAATATGCAAACGGTCAAGATAAGACAAAATGTAACAAAAAGATTTATAGGAGACAGAGGCAAATGCTGACTTGATTCTGAAGCCATAGAATCTATAGAGTTTAGATTGAATGCAGGCAATCCACCTATCCCTCAATTTTCTCCTTTTTTCCAAGTAAGGCTTGGAAAAATGATATCCCTAAAATTAATTGCAATTGACTAGTTTATAAGGTCTCTTATGCCTCATGATTGGGTGAATGTACTTTTTATTCAACTCTGATATTCCCTTCTCTACCGCATACTCTACAATATCCTCCTTTTTTTAGGGTCAGAATACTATTAGTCATCTAGAGGACTTGGAAAATCTGGAGCAACTCACAACTCTACACTTGCGTGACAATCTAATTGAAGTGTTGGATGGCTTCTCAAGCAACATGAAATCTCTTCAGTACCTCAACCTACGGTGTGTGGGCTTCTGTATCGAGTATCAAAGTCACCTTGGAAATAAAGAGAATAATATGAGAAGTTATGTTTAAACCATGTCTTCCTAATAAATATCAATCTTTAATTTTTTTTAAAAATGTACTAGAACATTACTCCTATTGACTGTATTAGATCACAGCAGCAGGGACACTCTTATATGGTCATGGTTAAATTATTGGATATGAAGTGGGAACAATGGATTCTAGTTTACAGTAAGTCACATTCATTCCCACAGGATTTTACATTAAAAAATAAGAGGGAACTTTATATGTGCCCCACCTTCATCCCTCAAATGAGGTAGGAAATGAGGCAAGGGCACAGGGGAGGCATCTGAATTATATAGCAATTATAAAAATAATAATAAATGACATTTGTTGTTCAAAATGAAATGTTAAGGTCAATGGAAATCAAGAGATTTACTTGCAATTACAGTAACTCCCATTTTGCATCATAAAGTATAATCATAGCATGTTCCCATTAGTGACTTTTAAAATCTTCCTAGCATCACTCAAACATCATTGAGGCAATATAAACCCTGCTCTCAATATAATTACGTCAGTACAATGATTATTCAGTGATTGTAGACAATACTACCGCTCACTAGTAGGATTTGATATAAGATACCCTGATATAGAGATGTTAGATTTGTAGAAAATAAACAGTAGCAGCCAACAGACTTTTAAAGTTTCTAAAACATTTACTCTATCTGAATAGTGTGATTTGTATTTTAAACAGTTGCAATTCATAATCATTATTAATTCCTACTGATCCCAATTGGTTCTAGGTGGTTATTGTTTTTTTACTGTTATTATTACTAATAACTTAAATTTAAATGTCCTGTGCCAAGAATAGTTTATTATGACCATAGCATAATGGGAAGATTCTGACACCAGATGTCTTATAAAAGTAAATGATTGTACAAGTTATGTAGGCCGACAAAGGAAACACTTTAAATTCAGAAAAACTCTTAAGTCTTTTTTTAAAAGGCCATTTATTCTTCCCATTTCCTTCTGAAATTATTGCTTTCTTTAAATTATTATTTTCCTAATAGGGATATTTTGTAAGGCAGATATCTCTTTCCCATTTCTGCAGGGGAAATGCAATTGCACAAGTACAGGAGTTGGAAAAGCTGCAAGTGCTGCCCATGTTACGAGCCCTGGTCTTGTTAGAAAATCCTTGTTCTGATGAGTCAGAATACCGTCTAGAAACCCTGGTCCTGCTCCCAAACCTGGAGCGCCTTGATAAAGATTTCTTTGAGGAAGAAGAACGCAATGATGCTGCAGAAATACGTCAAAGGCGAAAGGAAGAAGAATTGGAGTTACAGAAAGAGAGAGAGAGAGAAAAAGAGCTTGAAGTGAGACAAGGAAAAATATATTTTTTTCTGATTAGAGGAATGCGAAATATAAAAAATCCAGCCCTTTTGTTACAATTGCCTTAGATGTTTTTCTTTTAAGCCTACAGTGGTGCCACATATGGATCATAATTGAGAGTGAGCACAGGGAGAACATGTTATAAGCACTGGAGGGAGATGAATTCTATATGGATAATAAAGTTCCTTGCCAGGGTTGTTAAAATATTTTGTGTAGTTGTTTAGACTTGAATGGTGCATCTGGATAGCTCTCATGAACTATATTACGTTTTATATTACTTTAATCCTTAACAGTATTTCATTATGGCATAAATTTGTTGCAATACAAATCTATTTTAATTAAAAGCCTACATTTGATGAAGGGGATGTAGCCCACAAAAGCTTAATTTCATAATAAATTATTTACAGTGGTCTTTAAAATTCTACAGCATATTGTTATAACTTTCCTTTGGAAATTTGTAAACAAATGCAAAGTTGGCAGAGGCACAGGAAAAGAAAAATAACATCTAATTTAAGGAAATACAAATATATTGAAATCAAAAAATTCTGTTGTTGCATGAATAAAATTCTGGATTTTGCAATGTCACTAGCTCTAAAGGGACGTTTGGAAAACAGAATAAATAATTCCATAACAGAGTTTATGGAACTAAAAGGAAGTAGTAGATGGTGCTATCTATACTATATAGCAGAAGATTTACTGGTGCATTTTTAAAAAAAGCACAGGAAACAAATTGATATTGTGAAACCACTGAAAAAACCAATAATTGATAATGTCATTTTATAAAACTATGGTGCAGCCATACTGAGCAAAGGATATAATATCTATAAAGAAGGTATTGAGAATCTTACTAAGTAAAGATATTACAGAAGTATACAAGGATGTAGATTGAATACAAAGAATCAGTAAAGGTGGTAAACAGTAGCACAAAATAAAACGTGCAAGGAGGTTCTTCAGCACAGACTACATAATTGAATATCAAATTCAGTAATATATGGACACTGTCCCTATCTTACAAAAGTTTGAAATTGTACTAAGACAAATGTGTAGGAAACAGTTTGATTATTCCATTATCCCAACAGTATGTTCACCCCTGACATATAGATGAGTAAAATCATACCTGCTTCAAATAAAGGTATTTCATTGTTTATTGTTTGTAAAATCCACAATATGCCCTAGAATTGTACAAAAATAGAAGGCAAATAATTCACTGGGGATGCCTCCTTGAAGTGGAATATCCAGATTAATAGGAGCTGATACTCTTGTTACTTCCAACAGAATTTGCCAAGGAGAGTGTCTCTGAAGATTATGTTGTTTCTATCAACTATCTGGGCTATTATAATGATAGTCATGGAAAATAACTTCGCATACTTAGAGTATGCCTGATGCTTTGCCATTCTAAGATCCTCATTTGGAAATACTCTGAGCCTGTTCTTTTTCCCCATATTTTTCAGGAAGCAGAAGACGCCACTCAAGAAGACTTAACGACTGAGTGACAAGTATATGTAAGTCCCCAGAAAGGAGTAAGAGCTATAAACTGTCTTCCAGAGTCTTCTTCCATGTGTTGAACAGCTCTGACCCAGTTAGCACTAATCTTGGCATGTCACAACAGAAGAGTATTGCATAGTTCCTGGATGGAACCATAGTGGATAACATTTGTGGATAGTTGTCTGTTCTTTCAAATAAGTTGTGATTGAAGCATTTCAATAAAAAGAGAGTCTGGTGAAGCAAGGCAAAGCATGTTGCTTTTGGCATCCCATTTCTGCAGCACTATCTCCCCCTCCCTTCCCGAGTCGCTCCATCCTCTACGTGCTGTTTGCAAAGCTCCCTAGAAATCCTGACTCATCGTCGGCTCTAGGTCACATGCTGCCATCCTGGCCCTATCAGGGGCGGCACTATCCCACCACTGCTGCTGTTGCTGCTCATCCAGCTACTGGCTCAGAGGATACAGAAGCTTCCCTTCAAGTCCTGCATCTTTCAGCTCACCATCTAACTCCTCTTAGCAGCACTGCACTAGGAGGGTAAGTGCCATTCCCCTGTCTCCCGTGGC